>PVHY01009499.1:0-44476 GCA_004024945.1 Uropsilus gracilis
GGGCATCAGGAGAGAGCAAGGCCAAAGCCCACCATCAGCTCCTGCACTCAGGTCATGGTTTCCTGGTTGACTCATCCATGACTGGCCTCTGAGGTCAGCAGCCAGGTGCCCCCAAACTTCTCCTGTGGTACCCAGTGAAGGTCAGAACGGACACAGCTGGGCCGTTGGTGCAGAGAGTGCCACGCCAGCCCCAGACAGAAAACACGCTCTGGACAAGGCCGGGGTCTCTTGAACCAGTATGGAGGCTGCTCCAGGGGGGAGGGGGGGGAGAAGGAGAGGAGATGCTCTCTTGCACCAGTGGCTGAAGATGCCGGCAGCTCTCCCTTCTTTTGCGATGGTTTCTAAAGGTGACCGATGTCTTAAGAATCACACTCCCTTTCAAACGTCCAGATGTGTGCTGCAGACAACTAGTGGGAACTTCTCTCAATTCAGAAATACTGAGACACATATAAACCAGAGATGCTTTTACATGTATGTGGAGGGAGACCGTAGAGTTGGGGGAAGGGGTGTATCACCCTCCTCACACGGTGACATTGACTCTCCCCTGTAAACCACACTGGGCAGGTCAGTGGGGCCTGGGCCTGAGCCCGGTGCTCGATCCCCAGACTCAGGCGCCCTGTCAGCAGCCTCCCAGGAGACGGGCGATGGGGACCAGCGCGTGGTGGCCCAGCAGTGGCAATTGGGGGTGCTGCTCAGACTTCGAGAGCTTCAAGTTCTGCACAAGATGCATGAATCACGGGCAGCTGCCGAGACTCAGAAGGGCCTAAGAACAGGACTGAGGGGACCAGGCAGCTCAGTGACCCTTCCCCCCCCGCCCCCGCCCCACAGGTGCCCTGGGTGGTGGGGGTGGGGGGAAGGGGAAATACAGTTGACTTCTGGAACCCACTGCCTCTGGGAATGAATCGCAAAAAAGGAAAAGAAGAAAACCACAGTATTCAAATATTCTGTCAGTCAGGTCAGACAAGGAGCAATCTGGGGCCACCGTCCACCAAGCGACCTACTTTGCACTGAAGACAACTTGGGGAGACAAAGGTCGCAGAGTTGGACAGCGCTCGGACCGTGGCGAGGAGGGTGGGGTGGGGGCGCATGGTCGTGTGGACAGTTTTAGGCACGCGATTTATAATACTTTGTGGACGTCTAACAGGTTAATAAAATATATATTATATAAATATATCTCCTACTGTACACGCCACCCCTTGCGCAGCCGCTGTGACGCCAGGCCCCCTACTCCAGTCAAGGTGTATCTAGCTGAACCGTGTTGCCGGCACTTCCCGCGTCAGACCCCAAAGCTGCCGGCTCCACGCTGGAGGGACAAGGGAAGATGGCCAGGGAGGGATATTGCTTCCGTAAAGCTCAGACTCTGGAAGGATGGACGAAGCACTGAAACACAACACTGAGCCGATGCCCACTACGAAAGGAAGACGCAGCACATGGATGGGAAGAGAAAGAAAAACCGCATTTCTTACTAGAGTGACTTGCCCCGCCCCCTCCACGTCAGGGCGCGAAGGACCTCGTCTGAGGCGGCGGGGGTGACCCTGCAGAAAGGCCAGGCGGGCCGCCCAGTCCCACCCTGAGCCCATCCTGACCTGTACTGTTTTCTGTTTCCTCACTGGTGAGAGGAAAGCAGAGGTCTCTTGCCCCTGTGATCCTCCTCCTGCCCTGAGCAGTCCTCCCACCTCCGCCCCGCAGTCACGGCCTCCAGGGAGGCAGGCAGCTCGGAGTCCCCGCAACCCAGGCAGGGTCGGCCTGAAAGTGACCGTGCCCTGCGCTGGCCTGAAAGAGGAAGAGCACCGAGGATCCCGCCCCTGGGGGACGCAGGCCTGGCCCTCAGTGCAGGTCAGTGGGCTGACAGGCGCCACATGTATGGTCCCCTCCACAGCCCATCTGCCCTTGGCTGGGGGGGGGGGGGGGAGAGGGGCTCCTGCATGATTCACTGCGGTGAGGAGATCACAGAAATGCCCATGGCCCTGGGGTCCTGACCAGTAGTGGCTCTATTAGGATGGGAAGAGGAAGGCTTCACTGTCTTGGCAGCAGAAAGCAGGAGGCAAAGCAGACTGGCTAGTGGTCTCCCGCTGCTTGGTGAGATCCACGGCCCCGCCATCGCCCAAAGGTGCTTCTGAAAAGTGAGCAAGGACGTCCCATGGATAGCAACTGGGTGGCGCGCTCTCCCTGTTCGTCCTGCCTTCATTGTACAATCACAGAGAAGCGGCCCCACTGCCCCAATCCGGCCCGGAGGAGAGGTGTTACTATATACACTTGTTTTTTTTCCTTTCCTTAAAAATTTTTTTTTCTTTTCTTTTTTTTAAAAAAAAAAAAAAATCACTTGAGTTGCAGGTCAGGTAAGTTGGTTCTGGAAGTACTGGTAGTTCCACTGTGAGAGAGACTCGTCTACGGGCAGGCACAGCCAGGTCTGCCAACAGAGGCAACCGCCACAGCGCCCAGCTGCCGCTGACGCTGCACGAAGGGCCGAGGAGGAGGAAGAGGGCTCCTCGGGCACGGGCGGAGTCTGAGGTGGGACGACAACGCAGGGGGCACCTGCCGCTGCTCTAACATGGGTGTTGGTGTCACCTCCCGGAGGAGCGAGGTGAGGGGGGACGCTATACAGGAGGGCTGTACACACGGGCACTGGACAGGTCGTTCCTTTGGTGGTCAAGGTGGCTCTACCTGTCCTTGAGCTCTCGTGTCACTCGCTTGGTGATGCGTCCGCACATGAGGCCGATCAGGAACAGAATACAGATGCTGCCGCTGATGACAGAGAGGATGTAGTTCTTAGACGGCGACGTCATCACTTGCATGGCGAGGTCGGAGAAGCCGTCCGCGGGGGCCACCTGCGAGGACAAGCGCAACAGCATCACCCTCTGGGAGAGTTGGGGTGGGAGTGGGCGGGCCCGGCCGGCTCCCCTTGACTCTGCGTGTAACTCAGGTTATTTCTTTTGAGGAAGGAGAGAACGGGGCAAGGGGCTGGATGCAGAGATACAGTCTCTTTTCCTGATTGAGATATTCTACGTAGCTCCTGCTCAAGGTCAGAAACAAGGTGGTACTCTTTTTTTTTTGAGACTAGGTCTCGCTGCTTTTGCCCGTGAAACCGCAGGCTCTCATTGCCCAGGGTACCACAGACTCAAGCCATCCCCAGTCTCAGCTTCCCAGGTAGCTGGGATGACAGGCGCGCACAACCACGCCCAGCTGTTTTTTTGGAACTAGGTCTCGCTACGGGCCCCAGACAGGACTCGAACTATGATCCCTAGCCCCGGCCGCTTCCTAGGCTGAAGCTTACAGGCACGAGCCACCGTGCCCGGCCAAGGTGGTGTTCTGTTGAGAGCATCACGGCGCTCACCACTGACCCCACCAAGGCCAGGACTGGCTAGCGACCCACAGGCTGGGCAGGGGAAGGGGCCTGATGTGTGGTCAGGCAATCCAGTCCTCACCCTCACCCCAACCCCCACCCAAGACTGTCGGCTTCCTGTATTACTGGGGAGGACCCGCAGGCCTGAGGGGTGGGAGGCGGTTAGGTGACTTGCGCAGGTCACAGCTCTTAGGAATTCCTTTTTTTTTTTTTTTTTTGAGACTAGGTCTCACTATTTTTGCCTGGGGAACCGCAGGCTCACGTTGCCCAGGGTACCACGGACTCAAGCAATTCCCAGCCTCAGCTTCCCAGGTAGCTGGGATTACAGGCATGCGCCACCATGCCCACTTATTTTTTTTGCAACTAGGTCTCACTATGTTGCCCTGGGGCGGGACTCAAATTGTGATACCCAGTCCCAGCTCTGACTCCATAAGCTGTAGCTTATACACACGTGCCACCGTGCCCGGCTTAGGAATTCTGATTGTTGCTCTTTATAGCATCTGCCACCTTTTTCAGAATATGAAGTTCAGACTGTTGCACGCTCCTTCTCCAGCTTGACTTCTTTTACCCACTGTTAGGTGGTGAGCACCACCCTGTATCACACACAGTATGTAAACACGACACAGAACAACTGAATATACTTATCTACTCCCCCAGTCTCAGATTTTTAAAGTCCAACCAGTTTTCAGCTTCACTTTGCTCTTTGTTCTCTCACGTGGACCTGCCACGTGTGGCCTTTCTCACTCGTCTTGTGACCCCCTGACCTCTCTGCACATAGTCATGGAAGGGACTGGCCAAGGAGTGGAGTTCTCACGGTTGCTCTCTTGACCTAAGGTAACTGGGGAAGCTGGCCTCCTGTGGGTGACACAGAGGGCAGGGATCTAGCGACCTGATTATCCCTGAGTGACCTCCAGTCACCAGCTCTGAAGCTCCAGGCTCCCACACCGTGATGCGGGGATATTACACTTTCCTTGCAGGGTTTCAAGGCTGAAATGAGGTAACGGTCATCAGAGTGGTTTGTAAACCCTGCAGTAATGGACATTTGAAGAAAATGATGACTACTATTCTCACTGAGGTAAGATTTTTGTAAGTTTTCTAGTTGCCCCAGCCCAAGCAGGCTGTGTGCTAGTGTCTACTTGTCCTGTTACTCTCCAAGACCCAGGTGGGCTAAGGGCTAGTCTCATACAGGTACTCATCTCACAAAGACAATGTCTATTAGAGAAACAGCTTAAGCCGGGCGTGCTGGCATGCGCCTGTAATCCAAGCGCTGGGAGGCAAGAGGCCAGGGATCACTTGAGTTCGCGGGTTCAAGACTACCCTGGGCAACATAGAGAGACCTGGTCTCGAAAAAGCAGCCGGGCGCAGTAGTGGGCGCCTGTAATCCCAGCCACCTGGGAGGCTGAGGCTGGGGATCGCTTGAGTCTGCACGATCGGGATGACCCAAGCAAAGAAAAAGAAAAACAGCTTAAAGACAGAAACAGTGAGGTCTCTTTTCCCACAAGCAAGATGTCCGGCATCTGCATGTCTGACTCTGGTCACATCACGCCTTCGGGGGACTCAGTTTTCAGCAGTGGACAATGGGCAGGTGAGGAAAGAAAGCAGTGGCCTGGCACAGTCTTGCGGAGATAGCTCAATACAGAGAGCTCCGGGTTTCTCAAGGACAAGCGCTACCAAGCTCGCCACAAGCACAGGAGACCCGTGAGGTGCCTTGGGGAGACGAGGAAGGCAGCAGAGGAGAGGGCCTCCTCAGCAGCCTCGTGATCATTACCTTTGCTGCATAACTCCACATCTCAATCCGATCATTGAGGCGTTTTTTGCACTCGGGTTGTAATCTCACCCGCTTATCCTCCAGGGCCTCCATGAGGCAGGACATTTCTATGGAAGGACAGGGAGAACAGGAGTCTGAAACAGCACAGGACTGAGAGACTTCTACCAGGAGGAAAAGGGCGCCTGAACCACCAGAGAATCCAGATCTGTGGGCTCAACGAAGTTCAATCTATTCTAGGAAACCTGACTCAAGACAACACATGGAGGAGAATGGTATTTCAGCTCCCCGAAGGTGGCTGTCTGGCACCTCTCTTGCTTAATGGGCATGTCTGGTTCAGAAACTGCTTTCCACTCCCACTGGGTTCCACCTCACATAGAACCAGTCTGCTGAACCCAACATGGTCACGGGGCAGCTGATGAAGCTATTCGAGGTGGGAACAGAAGGAGGGAAAAGGGCCATTGCTTCCCTGACCAACAACTCGGCTTTCCCTTTTCACCACAACTGCATGTCTGGTCTTGGCTAGGTCAGCTCAGATCCACAGGATTTTGCTACGCAGGCCTAGTCCCAACATCAACCCGTCCCCAGAGAGGGCCATCTTTGGTGGAGCTGCGGCTAGAGAACAAAGCAGCTGCCAGAAATCTCCCCCGCCCCAAGATAGGGCAGACGGTGTCAGGAGGAACACCGACTTACGTCGTCCGCGGCCGGGGGTGATGGCTGCACAGTGGTGTTTGATGTCCAGAGCGCAGGCCGTGTGAAGGACCGGGTCCACAAAGATGTCTGCTTTGCTCTCCTTCAGCATGTTTAGCACTTCCTAGAACAGGGAGAGTGCAGCAGAGAGAGATTTTACAGGGGAAACACATCTGACCTGTTCATACTTCCCATACAAACAAAGAAGCCAAGGACGGAAGGTTGAGCGTCAGTGACAGCCTGTTCTGAGGTAGAGGGCAGCGTGGTGATGATGCAAACAAAGCATGATGATTTTGAACATTCAGTTTAATTCAATAAACACACTTGAGGCTGGAGTGCAAGCAGCGCTGTCTTCTAGGCAAAGCAGGGGACTGTGAGATCCAATTTGGATTTCTGGAATTCTGGTCTGCCATACTATTAGGGGTTAAATGCTAGTATCTCTATTGATGCAAAAACAGTTATTTTGTGAAGAAGTCTGAAAATGCGAAAGCTGGGAATCTGAATCTGCTATGCTAAAATTCCAAATCAAAGGCATACTATCTGCGAAATGTTTCCCTTTACCTCTATCATCCTCAAAAAAGTAAAAAAAGGGCCGGGCACGGTGGCTCATGCCTGTAAGCTTCAGCCTATGAAGCGGCCGGGGCTAGGGATCGCGGTTCGAGTCCCGCCTGAGGCCTGGAGCGAGACCTAGTTCCAAAAAAATAGCTGGGCGTGGTGGCGCGCGCCTGTCATCCCAGCTACCTGGGAAGCTGAGGCTGGGGATTGCTTGAGTCTGTGGTACCCCGGGCAATGGGAGCCTGTGGTTCCACGGGTAAAAATAACGACACCTAGTCTAAAAAAAAAAAAAAGTAAAAAAAGGGCCAGCTGTGGTGGCACACCTTTAATCCCAGCCTCAGGAGGCTGAGACTAGGAATCGCTTGAGTCCCTGGGTTTGAGACTACCCTGGGCAACAAAGCGAGATCTAGTCTCTGGGGAAAAAAAAAAGTCAGGTGGGGCTACGTGATGAGATAGAGGACACATCTGGGCTTGTCCCTAGCCCCGCCCTGCCCCAGACCAGGTGACGTCAGGAGCACTGGCCGGGGCTGAGAACAGGTACACATGCTCAAATCAGCTCAGCAGAGATACCGAGTCACATTTTTACAATACATCAATTTTTTGTTTTTGATACGCTTGCTTTGATGGGATGCTTCTGCAATGAACCCCATTTTTCATTTCACGAGTCTTCATATAGATAGAAGACACGCTGATATACTGGCACTGATATTTTTGTTTTGGTATTGTACTCACGGTCCCCTGAAACAAAGATCTAGGAGTCGTGGGAATGAGATGCACAAACAGCTGGTACAATGCGAAGTGATATTTAAGTTACGGGTGATGACTGGCCAGGGACCACTGAAGTTTGAAAAGCACGTGATAAAGAAAAGCACATGATGATTCTGGGAAGAGGGTTTATATTGTATTACTAAGATGTCCAGATGACAAAGTGTAAAAGGAAAAAGAGAAAGAGGAGCTACAGCAAGTGTGTGTGGAGGAGAGGAGTGGTGGTGCTTACCTTCTTGCACATTTCCGTCTTGATTTTGAGCAGGTTGACTTTGAGGCACTCCTCCACCTGACCTGTCTGTTCCTGGGCTGCTGCTTCCTCTGCACACAGGCTGGAGATCTGGGCAGGGGACACAGAAACAAGGTCTCCACTCTCACCGGGAACCTGTGGGTCTGGAGCCTCCTCCACATGTGGTGTGTGAGGGCTCTTCTCTCAGATTCCCAGAGGTCTCCCCTCCGCTCCCCTCCTGTGTGGGAAGTCAGGCTGTGCTCCTCGCTAGACCTGGTCAAAGAGCTGGAAAGTAGCCAATGCTTGAGTTTGTCTGCTGAAAACCCTGAGACCTGAGTCAGCTTTTCAGGACTGCTCACAAAGAAGGCTGTGCCTTGGCTCCATGGACACATGGACACATGGACACACACACACACACACGACCCTGAAATACACACGTGTGCACACACATGCACTGACACTAAAATAGACCAAAGCGCAGAACTAACCAAAACCTTCTTTGGACAGCTTTACGAAGTAGCTCGAGCTAAAACAGATTTCTACTTGGAATGTATTTAGTTTGGGTATTTAGCCATAACTGACACAATTTACATGGGATTCTCCACATGGCCTTTATAGCTAGGAAGTAAAATCATTTCTGAGCACAGACACTTCTTTGACGCCATTATAGGAACACTCTCATCTTTCTGCTAAGTTGACTGTCAGAATATCTACAAACTAAATGAAGACCCAGATGATAAGGGAACTCTCCCGTCCAACAGAAAAATATGGAACCAACATTGCTGGCAACAAGATGTCGAGTCTAGCAGTGTTATAGAAGAACCAGAAATTCAGACAACGGATAGTTGAGGAGATGGACCTCCACTATCCCTGGAGTCTAGTCTGAAAGGAAAGAGAACAAAGAACTCCACACAAACTCCAGTACAAACTTCTCTGACAAGCTTTTTTTTTTTTTTGAGACTAGGTCTCACTATGTTGCCTGGGGTAGTCTCAAACTTGTGGACTCAAGCAATCCCCAGTCTCAGCCTCCCAGGTAGCTGGGATTACAGGCACGCACCACCATGCCTGGCCTGACCAGCTTTTTAGAGAAGCAGTTCCTACCTCTTCTGAGCAGTGCAGCTGGAGCTGAGGATCCAGTCGGTAATCTAGTGCAGACTCCTGGATGATAACCCGTATCTGGTCTTCACAGTCTGAGGAAAGGCGCTAAGGGTGACAAAGAGAATAGATGGGTCTTAGATGACATCACTCATTATTCAGCCCCTGGCTTGGGAAAGGCATGAAAGAGGTCCTGGGAAAGCAGGAGCACGTTCAGGATTTCCAAAGGAAAAATGTGCCAGGGAGAGAGGGGATACCAGCAACACAGCTCTGCAGGGCTGGGGCCAGCTCACCTGGTCAGCGTATCTCAGTTTGAGGCAAGAGATGACTTGACCTTCTAGCTCCGAGTCATCCTTGGCCTTCGTCAGGATGCCATGGCAGAATTTGGGGATGTCGGCCTTACAGGCTTTCCTCAGCACTGGGTTTAAGCGGTAATCTAGAGCCCAGAGTGGTGAGTAAGCACATGCTAACACATCCTGCACGGATGCACAAAGTGCATACAGAGACCCGCCTTCTGAAAGGGGTCACACAAAGTCAACAACCATTTACTTAATACGGGCAGACTGAGCACTTAGTAACCGACTGTGTCAGCAGTGCCATCTGTGGTGAGGCAGCTGTGGAGAGCCTCAGGGACCCTCCTCTGCAGCAGGCCAAAGGGTCTCGAGGCACCAGCACGCTCACAAACACAAAGCGGACCATGGCCACCTCCACAGGAGGTATTTTTGAAAACAAGGAGAAGAGAATATGCAACTCTCCTCAAGTTATAAGGTCTGAAGACTCACACTCAGAATCTCTATGCTCTACAGCAGATCGCCCAGGTTTTCTCAACTGCATGACACGTGCATGAGTTTTACGAAATCTCTAGCAAAGAGTCTTTCTGGTTCTTTCAAAGGACCAGAGCCCAATCTCCTTCTGTGCATGCCCCACCATTCTGTCTGCTTCCTATTTGCCACAACTTTCACTCGATTCTTCCCACAACTCTTCAAAGGAGGAGTAAGCTGTCTGCTTACATCCAGACTTTCTCCTTGCATTTTAAGAGCAAGAACGCCCCGGTACCTGTCAGGCAATCACAAACCCATGTGTGCTCATTAAGCTGATCACAGACACCAGGAAAGCCAAGCAAAGACGTTACCTGTGTTCTGGGTGATCTGGCGCTTGGTTATCATCTGTTTGCATTTGGGATCCATCAACTCACTGTTTTTATTCTGCTTTAAGCACTGCAACATGGTTTTGGAATCTGCTTCTGGACAAAACCTCTGCAAAGGCACAATGTTTTGTAAAAACAGATATCCAAATAGTGCAACAAATACCATCTCTAGGACGCTTGCTTCAGAAGGTAACCCCAATGCCAGTGAAACAGCTGTCTTGCCTGGTGTTCCTCGTCTTTCTGCCTATGACCTTCCTGTCTCTTCCTCTGTGGAGAATTCATTCCCTACAAACATGGCTCTGCAATATCACATGACATCTCATGACCTTAAATACTGGTCAAGTATGAATAAAATACCATACTAGTGGGTCATGCAGTCCTCAACGTGGACAGGAATGTCAGGAAAGGCTCGGCTCTCAGACTCTGGGGTTAGAACCCTAGCAAACCCTGTGGGGCGAACCCTGTACACTTGTTAGGATCCTTGGAGTCAGAGTTCCATTCTGGAGGAGGAAATCAACTCCATCTCTGCTGCTAATCCTCAGGTCTTTACATGTCATTGTATCTGATAAACCCTGGCAGACACTGGGGCACCAAGCTCCCCTCCCCAGTGCTCTGTGGCTAAGTTTGATGGCATTCTCAGTGTACCTCATGGTTACTCTTAGATGCTGGACATCTATTTACTTGTGCTCAGGTCAGTGAAGTTGATTATCAAATTTGAGCATGAAGAACAACGAGAATGAACGAGCCCTGGTGAGCTGGTTAAAACAGACTGCTCCATTCCCAGTTTCTGTGTCGGCACATCTGATTTAGGGGCTCAAGAACTTCTAACTTCCCCGGTGATGTGGGTACTGGTCCACAACATTTTAAGACCCACCGACTTAGCTGATAGAGCATGCTGAAGCAGAAAGAGTCTATGAATTTATTCTGAAATGCCAAGAAGTGCATGTTGCTATTTTTACCAGTTGTGGACTTAGCTCTGATTTGGGGTGGCTTACCTTTATCATCTGCTTGCAGACTCTCATGAGCGTGTAGTCTAGTTCTGGGTCCATCATCTCTGTCTCCTGCAGCTTGAAAACTTTCTGGTGGCAACGGTTACTCAGCTGTTTCTTGTTTTCTTTCAGACATTCAATAATCTAGGGCATAAGCATTGGAGTTCAGTTAGGGACTCTGTCAGGACTGGCGATGACAGAACGGAGTTGTACGGCCCCTATTTTTAGTTCCCATTTCTAATTCTCAGGAATAAAATCAGCTTTTCTTCCCCAATGAGAACTATATTTATAGATCTACAACCTCAGCACTAACACGAACCAAACCACAGAGAAAGTGTGGATGAAGAGCAGGCTGTGCTGGAACTAAGGAAATACACTCAGGTTTCCCATGTTCTTCTGCTTCTGGAGCTGTTCCCTGTCCAGATTCCTTGGGGAGAAGGCTTTCTGCATTGTCCTGGAACAAGGACCCTGGCCTGAGAGGAGCTGCAAGGTGGGAGTTTGAATAACACTCCATTTATAGGAGAAAACACCATCAGGTGTCAGGTATGAACAAAACCCAGTCCCTACTCTGATGACTACACAGTGTCACAGAGCAAAGACCTGTCAACAAATAACATAAAAACCAAAAATGACATAGGGTAGATTTTTTTTTTTTTTTGAGACTAGGTCTGACTTTGTTGCCTGGGGCACCGCAGACTCACGTTGCCTGGGTTACCAGAGACTCAAGCGATCCCAGCCTCAGCCTCCCAGGTAGCTGGGATTACAGACGCACGCCACCACACCAGCTGTTTTTTGAGACAAGGGCTCGCTATGTTGCCCCGGGCAGGTCTTGAACCCATGGATTCAAGCGATTCCTAGTCTCGGCCTCCCTTCCTAGGCTGGGATTAAAGGCACACGCCACCGGGCCCAGTGACATAGGGTAGATTTTAAGACAGTGAATCAAAATATACTGAAATTCCCTCTTCCCTACAACATACATTTATATGTTATTAGAAGAAATAAAGAAGGAAAGCAGATGGGGAGCTACAGCGGCAAGCATGACATTCTGAGACATGCATGAAAACCTCATAGAAAAACACAAAATTGAGAGGTCGTTGCAGATAACTTTGCCTAATTAATCCAAAGAGATGCTATGGTTTTGCTTTACTCCTATCAACCCACTCTTCAGAAAAATTTCCTAAGTCTGAATGTCACATGTTCTTATTTGGTCTGAGTTATCCAAGAAAATATAAAATAAAAAATTTCACATTCTCAAAACAAACCACTCAAGACACAAACAAGAATGAATAAATAGCTGAGAAAGACTAACATGGTAAGAAAGAAACCAAGAACTCAAAACTGAGGGGAAGAGAAATAGGGAAATTAAAAAAAATAGATTTACTATTCTTAGATCCTTAGAAATATAAGGAAATGGTAAACAAGAATCAAGAACAGGTATTTCTGCAATGAAGTAATTAAAAATCTTGGGAATGAAAAAACACAATTTGGTTTATCTAAAGAGCAGAATGGACAAAGCTGAAGAATAACTTATTTAAGCAGGGAGATGGAAATAAGGCATATAGAATCAAAGTAATATAAAGAGACAAAGAATGACAAAGCATGAAACCCAACAAGGGAATGCTGGTCAAAACCACAATGAACTATCACTACAGAAAGGTCTATATAAAAAAGACTGGAAGCAAAAAATGCTGGTGAGGATGTGGAGGAAAGGAGCACTTATGTTTTTGTTTTTTTGTTTTTGTTTTTTGTTTTCTTGAGACTAGGTCTCGCTATTTTTGCCCATGGAACTGCAGACTCTCGTTGCCCAGGGTACCACAGACTCAAGCAATCCCCAGCCTCAGCTTCCCAGGTAGCTGGGACTACAGGTGCATGCCACCACCCCCAGCTATTTTTTTGGAACTACGTCTCATTACGGGCCCCAGGTGGGACTTGAACTGCGATCCCTAGCACCAGCCGCTTCATAGGCTGAAGCTTACAGGCACAAGCCACCATGCCTGGCGGAAAGGAGCACTTATGCACCGTTTCGGAAATGTAACTTGGTGTGACTATCTATGAAAAACAGTATGGAGGGGGGATAGGTGGGAGCGGTCAGGGAGGGGAGGTGGTGGGTGAACCCTGGGGGATACGAATTATTTAAAAAAGAAAACAGTATGGAGATTGCTCAAAAAGGTAAAAATGGACATAATGCATGATCAAGCAAAACCACTTCTAGGTCCCTCCCTACCCAAAGAACAAGAAACACTAATATGAAAAGGCTGCTGCACTCCTGTGTCCACAGCAGCGTTATTCACAACAGTCAAATCACGGAGCCAATCTGAATATCCATCGACAGACAACTGGACAAAGAAATTGTGGAGTATATACCCGATGGAATATTACTCAGCAATCAAGAAGATGAACCGATGACTTTTGGGACAAAATGGATATATCTTGAGGTGATCATGATGAGTGAAATAGGTCAGAAATTGATAGCTGCTGTATGGTCTCATCATATATGTAACATAAATAACCAAAGAAAACAAACTGGCAAAACACGATAAAAAATAATTCTTAGGCTTAACTCTGTGAAAGTTACCTGAAGAAAAAGGGAGGAGGGAGCAAAGAAGGGCGGGAATGTAGCATGGTACTGGGGTGTTGGTGGAGGGTGAGTGACAAATGTGTGCATATGGAAAAGTGAAGTTGCAATCCCAAAATAATACAGCTGTGGATGCAGTTGGCAAATCAGTAAGATTGAGGGGGGAAAAACAAAGAATTTCCTAGAACTGAACAAGACATGAATTCTGAGACTAAGTCAACCAGGATGAAAAAAAAATAAAAAATTCATACCTCATTACATCACAGAGAAATTACAGATCATTAAAGATGAAGCGAAAACGCAGAATAACTGCAGACTGACATCCCCCGCAGCAGCAAGGAGAGCTCTCGGGAGACAAGGAAGCCATTGTCTCAAAAGCTAAGGTAATGGCTTCTTGGCCTTTTGGCTAAGAGCAAGTGTAGTGTCACAGGCTAAGGCACCGATGCCCTGAACTAGAAGAGGCAGCTGGGTCACCGGGAGAACAGTAAAGAAGACCAGAAGCTCTTCTGCCTGCCTGTGACTACACAGGCGCCTCTCTCTTCATTACTCCTTTTCCTAACAAAACCCTCTTTTCAAAAGGTTAAAAAAGGCCGGGCATGGTGGTGCATGCCTGTAAGCGCCAGCCTAGGAAGCCACAGCTGGGGCCCGGGATTGCAGTTCGAGTCCTGCCGAGGGCACATATCAAGACCTAGTCCCCAAAAAATAGCTGGGCGTGGTGGTGTGCACCTATAATCCCAGCTACCTGGGAAGCTGAGGCTGGGGATTGCTTGAGTCTGTGGTACCCTGGGCAATGTTAGCCTAAGGTTCCCCGGCAAAATCGGGAGCCCTAGTCTCAAAAAAAAAAAAAGGTTAAAAAAAAGAAAATCACTATCTTGCACTTCCTCCCCTGAGGAGTGTGGACAGGGTCCCATTCTGAGCACTTCAACTAAAAAGTTCTGGAGGTAATCCTAATGGGGCACATACGAAGGAAGCCTTAAATCTGGAGGTGCAGGGCACTGGGAAAGCTAGAGAAGGAAGGAGGCACATGAAGAGCACTAGGAGTTTATAAGGCACCAAGGTGGTGAAGGACAAGGTAATTTGAAAGGGGGAAGAGGAAGACTCAGCACAAAGAGGACCACAGGTCAGGAACTCAGGCAGAAAAGGTGGAGCTTAAGAGGGGACAATCAGGTTGGACAGGATCTGATGGGGCCTATGCTCCCAGGGGTTCAATCATTAAAATGACACCTTCACAATAAAAACCAGCAAATCACCTGCGCGTTGCCATATTGTACACTGGAGCAGTAGTTCTTGATGTCGCTCTTGCAGGCTTCATATAGATCTGGTTCTAGACGAATGTCCTCTGTCTGTGGAAGAGGGGGTGGCATGGAACAGGGAGCTTAGTTCAAGTTAGAGGTGCCAACTGTTCTCCATATCTATTTGCTAACTGGGTTCTGGCTACCTAGAACCTTCTACATAGCAGAGTGGCAGCAGTGTGTGGCTGCTGCAAGAGAGGAAAAGTGGATTTTGTTTTAGTTTCTGCCACCAAGTAGCTACGTGACTCAGACTTCCTTTGAAAGAAGATGCTACAGTCTTCCCTGACCCCTTCATGGACATGCTGGGAGATGGAATACGGTAAGATATGGCGCCACGTTAGAAAGTAGACATAGTTATATAGATGTAGAATTCAACTTTCCTTCACTATTCCTTTACTGAAAGAGCTGGGTTCAAAGCTAGGGACCCCAACTCTGTATTGGAACAGGGCATTTAGGCCAGTTCTACTTCAGCCTAACTCTCACTGAATCACTAGCACTGGATGTGGAAATCAGATAAGGTAGCTCTGGAGCTATTAATGGTATCTGGTATCCATTAGAAGGTTTTGCTTGGATGGAGAGGAAATAAGTATGGTTCACAAAATGAAACACATGAAAACATTTTTTAGCCGTCTTCTTAGTATGACTTGGACTTAATAAAGCAAGATGCTTCTTGGGATATACACCTCAATCATTCCACTCTGATGACCAGCAAGTTCCTCTCTGCCTGGCCTTCCCTGGGAAAGCGCAGTTGGTCAGGAAAGGGCAATGACCCCAAACTGACCCCATTACACCAAAGGGAAGGCTCTCTATCTACTACGGTGGCTTCTCGTTTCCATGTTCCTGTTGGAGAGGACCCTGCACCAGGCGGCCCCGTGAGAGCAGGTGGCCACTGCGTGAAAACCAGCCTCACGACGGAGCTGGTACAGGTGGCAGAGTGGAGAAGGCGAGAGACCCTTGGTCTTGGAGTACCTGACTAATGCAACGATTACATCACAGGCCGACGGATCGTCTTATAGCTGGCCCTTCACTTCTCCGTGGCAGACAAATTTGTTACGAAAAACTGAAGCTAGAAGCCAATTTTCACATGGCAAAACTTTAGCACATGAGGCTCTTGGACTTAACTGTCCAAGAAATGAAAATGTCCCCTTGCTCTCGGCCCTTGTCCAGTCATTCCAAACTTGGGCCCTGCTGCTTCTGGCGCCAAGTCTGGGGGGTGGCGCTTACCATCTCTAGCTCCTCCACCCGCAGCTGCTTCCGGCACTTCAGGGACACCCGGTGCTCCTTGGCTTCCTGCAGGGTGTCGTTGCGCACGGTGGTGCTCAGGCAGATCACCACGTCCACCCTGCCAAGGACAGAAGGAGGCCTGAGAAGGGCAGGTGGTGGGAGCTGGGCCAGGCCAGATGCCACACCTTCTCCCCCAGAACTCAGGACCACCTGACCCAGGCTGTGCAATACCTTTCCTGAAAATCTCACTGTGAACCGAAAGCAGCAATTTGGTTGTATGTGACAAAAGCTAAGCCGGAGCCCAAGTGCTGAGTGTATTCCTGCCTGAGAAGAGGCCACAGAGGCAGAAAGGCAGGACAGCTCAGCGCTTCTGCTATTTTGCTAAAAACAGGAGATCAGAAAAACACTGCTCTTAATTTTGGACTGTGTCCAGTGAAGCACAGAAACACACACCTGTGTCAAACAGGAATAGGTGTGTTCCAGGAACTGCCTTGGCAAAGAGCAGCTCCACTCTAAAAGCGCTTCACGCCCCTCATCAGGAGCTCATTCTTGAATGAATGCAGGTTTTGTTTCTTCGCTAGACCTCTAACTCAGCACAGCCTCGGCTGCTTCCCTGAAGTGATGACGCAATGGAGGGCTGCTGGGAACAAATCAATGAACCTCTTCTATTCACACGGCAAGTTGCTCCTCTAAGTAAACAATTTCTCTTCTGCATCAGTTAGATAACCTGAACCTGGGAAAGTGAACTTCCCTCCTTTAGCCAGAAGGTTCTCTCATCAGAAGCATCTCCACAGCGGGGTCTCCAGGCAGCTCGACAGGTGATCTGCCCAGACTTCGAGGCCTGTGGGCTCCCTGACACAGCAGGTGGCTGCCTGGCATCCTGGATGTTTTTTCCTTAGTATGAAAGAAGGACATATGGACATATGGACATGAGGACGAATGGACGCAGAGCTACCTACTTCTTTTTTATATTGGGACAAAGTTTCAACACGTCTTCCTTGCAGGCCATTTTAAACTTGTACGAGAACCGAAAATCCTTCATTTGTACCTGAAAAAGAGGAAGAGGAAGAAAATCAGAAGCTCTGTGGCAAGTCCCAGCGGCCCTGCGGCCGGCAGCCGCCTGCTCTCCCAGCCCTGCACACCTAGCCCTCGCTCTGCCTCTCCACCGTCGCCATCCCCAGCCTCCCTGCCACCCCAACCACACACGCATAGGCTGCTCTAGCCTAGGGCTCTTCTCCCAGACCTTCGTGCGGGTTTGCTGTGTCACTGTTGTGACTTTCCTCAAGTCCCTTTCCACCTTCGCTCTCCAACTCTGCCTACTCTACTTTTCTTCACAGGCCCAGTGTGAGACCATGTTTACTTGTAGATGTGTTTTTCCACCTGCTCTTCCTACAACAGAATGGGGTCTGTCTTTTCCTTCCCTGTCTTCTGGAGCCTGGACTCCGGAGGTCCCCAGCACCCAGTGTGAGGCAAGTCAGGTGGCCAACATGCCCAGAAGAGGCTCACCCTCCTGGCAAAGCAGTGCTCATTTCACCAGGAAGGCTGCCTTTAGACAAGCGGTAACCAGGAAGAGTAGGGCTTAACCTCTCGGACAATTGCCAGACTTGGGTGGTAAGTTTGCAGAGAAAAAAGGGCTTCAAGTCCAGTGTATTGACACACATTTGGGCTCTTGCACTCAATGGCAGCATGAAAGAGCAAATCCCACTGATACTGTCTGTTCCAGAAGAGCCCAAAGACACCTACGGAAGCAAGCCCTGCGACTGAGGCAGGAAACACGCCAGGAGCAAGCTGCCTCCAAGGGGCACTGCATTCCCGGCAGCTGGACAGAGCACCAGCAGTGGAGGATGTAAACCCCATTGGTGGAACACAAACTGAAACCCGAGACATAGTTAGAAAAAGAAGAGGTGCTCTGGTGTTCCGGAAGGAGGGACTTAGGAACTATCCACGCAGCCAAAGAGAGGCTTGAAAGCCAGGCACTACTGACCAGCTGGAAGTGGGTGACTCCGATGGCGCACTTCTCATTCATGTCCTTCTGGTGCTTGTTCTGGATCAGGCACTCCATCAGGTCCCCGGAGTCGATCTGGTTGTCCGCCACGTCCTGCGGAAGGCAATGCACAGTCACGCTGCTGGTGACAAGTAATGAGTCGATCCCGCACCCTGGTCCCTGAGAAGCTGCCAGCCAGACTAGTTTTAGAGGCTTCACAAACGAGATGCTCCAGAAACTCTATCAAAGAAGGCCTGGAAGATATCCCAGGCTACAGGGACAAGCAGCTGGGGGCAGAGCTCACACAGCCAGGGGCCCTGCTTGAGGCTCCCGCAAGAACACAGGACATATACAGCCCTGCCCCATCCCCAGCGGGCTTTCCTTCCGGCAGGGAAAAAGGGGATACAGTAACAGAAACTCTGTTTCTGACCCATTTCCCTGAATATCGCTTACGTGGCAGAAGTTCTGAATTATGGGCTCACAGGCTCTCATCAGCAACGCTTCGATCTGAATGTCCTGCAAAGATAAACACATTACAGAACCCGCTCTAGAAAGGGCTAGGTGTGGGGGGGAGGAGCTGGCTGTGTTTCTGCACCAGCAGCTTCTGACGAGCAAGTGCTCGCCCATGCACGCTGGACAGGACGTGGATGCTGGGGTTCCGTGGACAGTGTAGACAGAACCGATGCCCGGTTCCACCGTACATGGAGACTTTTCCTGAAGGAACCAGAAGGCAGGATTACAGATGGTGGAGGAGAAAGAACATTTGACAAGAATATCAAGAATATGTAAAGCCTAAAGCCTCTGGAGTTTTTCCAAAATGCTAAGAAGTTCAAAACGAAAACAGAGGTGAAAGACATCTGCCTTTAGGTTCTGAGTTCTCAGCCAGCTTGCTGTCCTCAAACCAGATGACAGGCCATTGCCTCTGGGGTGCAGACACTGAAGGCAGATGGAGTAACCCCTGCTTCCCCATACTGGCTACAAAACCTTCCTTAAAGGCCTCACACAGAGGGAGGAGCTCACATGAGACCATGAGAATGAGGGAAGACAGAAGATGAGAAATGGCAGTAAGTATTTGAAAACTAGAAAGCAGAAAAGGAAAATGACTGGTTGAGAAATTGGATTTGATGCATTGACAGCTTTGACAATTGAAGTAACTCTCTCTCTGTAACTCTCTCTCTCTCTTCCCTCCCACCCCCAGAGACTAGAAAAGTTGCCCGGTGTAGTTCCAAACCCATGGACTCAAGTGATCCCTAGCCTCAGTCTCCCAGGTAGCTGGGATTACAGGCGCATGCCACCGTACCTGGCAGAAATAGCTCTT
Organism: Uropsilus gracilis; assembly: GCA_004024945.1. Lineage (NCBI taxonomy): Eukaryota > Metazoa > Chordata > Mammalia > Eulipotyphla > Talpidae > Uropsilus > Uropsilus gracilis. Next base: position 18,972 of record PVHY01009499.1, read on the forward strand.
AAAGGCTTATGATTAAAAATATATATATATAGTAATTCCTATTTTCCTAATTTCTACCCCCAGACCTCAGTACTAATCTATTTTTCTAAAAACATGCCTGTATTTATTTCATTGATTTATTTTTACTTTGTTGAGGTGACATTGGTTTACAGCATTGTATGTGATTTAGGGAAAAGGGTTCACACCTCCTCAGATGTGTATTACCATTATTTATGGAACTTCAGGTGAAACAGGGATGAAAACACGTATCTAACATCCCATGTCTGATTGAAGTCCCAGGTTATTTCGTTAAACACACAAGTATTACCAAGCAACCGAATTAAAAGAGCTAAAGATAGGGGAGGAAGAAAAGATCTTTCTAACTGCTGTGATGCTTCTTCAGAGGGGACAAGGGACTGAAAGTACAGAAAGTGACTCTGGGGAAGTGGAGGAAAGGCAGAGATTCAGAAAGCAACACGATCTGCTTCTTTCTTTTTTCCAAACGTTCACACCAAGTATTTTATTGAGTGTTACTGTTAGATGACATAAAATGACTACCCTCTCACACAAAAACCGATGAAAACCCATAGAGGTAGATGTTAGGGACTGAAAAAAGCAGAACTTTATGTACGATGCCATGTCTTAAAGGGATAAGCTTCTACCAGGCTTTAAATTTAGTTCTCCTTCAAATGTTCACTGATTCACAAAAAGTAGTTGAGAAAACCATCCAAAGATTCGGTTTACTATAGATAGGAACAGATTTCCTGGGGTCGGCAGGGATTTGTTCTTGCAGAGACTCCAGTCAGCTGCAGAGTGTCACGTGTTCTGCAGACAGAACTGTGTCAAATCTGCAGCTGCCTGGGAAGCCGTTAGGCGGCTGAGTCTGGCTTCCAGCTGCCGAACCACTTTTTTTCTAGTGGTGATGCTGGAGGCACCAGACACGGAGCAAACAGGCTGGCCCCACCCCTACATTTCTTTTTTTTTTTCTTTTTTTGGAGACTAGGTCTCACTATTTTTGCTTATGGAACCGCAGGCTCTCATTGCCCGGGGTACCACAGACTCAAGCAATCCCCAGCCTCAGCTTCACAGGTAGCTGGGATTACAGGCGCGCGCCACCACGCCCAGCTATTTTTTTGGAACTAGGTCTTGCTACAGGCCCCAGGCGGGACTCGAACCACGATCCCTAGCACCGGCCGCTTCATAGGCTGAAGCTTACAGGCACGAGCTACCGTGCCCGGTCACCCTACGTTTCTTTATAAAACACATGAAAAGAAACTGATGGTGTTCCTTTTGCTTTGCAGAGAATCTGTAATTGCCGTCTAGAAATGGCATCAAGAAGAAAGGCATCAAGAAGAAAGGAAAGGCTGCAGGCAGGGCACTTCTGCAGGCTGCAAAGAGCTCACCTCGGATTCCAGCTCAGTGAGGTTGCCAACGATATCTCTGCACTCAACAGCCAGGTCGTCGAGATGATCCTGGAGGCACTCGAGCTCCTGCAGAGAGAAAGGCAGTCCTGGGCATCTGAGAGGGGAAACGGAGACTCCCCGTTCACTGCCTTTTCAGTGGCCACCTTTTCTCTTTTGAATGAATGCAGTGAACAGAGTCAGCTTTTGCTGATTCCCCAAAATGAGACTGTCGTGCAAAGATGTAACAGAGTGTCTAGGAGGGTCAGGGTGGTGCAATGGTCACCCCAAGCCTCCAGAAGGTCAGACCGTCAAACCTGACACATGTTTTTCAGGATTCGATTCCTGCACATGTTTTTCAGGATTCGATTCCATTCCATCAACACACAGCCATTTCATTTTCACCCATGTTTTCATCATCTTTGCCTGTTTAAAGTCTGTATTTTGATAATAATCATTGGACTAAAAAAAAAAAAATCAGTGAAAGATGATGGAATATTTTAAGATGTCGTAGGCAAAGCATAACACCAGCTCATTATCCCAGAGCACATCCACTTCTCAGCAAAACCCTCTGTGAAAAGATCAAGTTTAACTACTATTTTACAAGAACTGAAGGGAGGAGAAAGGTTGTGGGAATTATATAACAGTCAAAACTTTGGGAGGGGAAGGTAACCTTTAGGGAAATGTCTGTAACTTTGGGGAGTAAGATACTCCACTAAGACAAAACTCCCATGCACAGAATTCACCCTGAAGTTTAGCTTTGCAGTGATGGGCTTTGATGTACTGCTTTCTCAATGTTCCTCTATGGGCGGGCCTGAAAGGGAACTATTTCCTGGGGCCCCTTATCACTACACCCCTTGCGTCACTGGACAGAAGCAGAAAGGTGCCTCATAGGGATTTTCCAAGGATAAACTCCACAGAACTGTCGTCAGTGCAGGAAGGAGAAAGACAGGTTGGGTCTCAAACATGCTTAATTCCTATATATATATATATATATATATATATATATGACTTTTGACAAGTTTCACCCCAGGGAGCGCTGGAACCTGCAAGTGAGGTCACTTGTAGTTCTGGTATCAAATGGGCTTGAAACAAGAGGCTGGTACTTGATGCCAGGTTTTCCTGCCTTCATGTGGAGGACACGACGCCTTCCCACTAAAGTTACAATGCAGTAATGAACTGAGTGGAAAATTCCGAGGACCCGCTCACAGCACGCATGTCACCCTTGGGTACTGTTCTTTCTCTGCACTTTTCTACAGGGAGAGATGACAATATAATGGGACCATTATATTTGTCAATTACTAAATGGGAAAAATAATTCCATGTGACCAGTGGGACTGTTGGGAAGACACACATTCATGCATGAGTATTTATTTATTGAGTATTTACACATATATGTATTTATTGATCGTCTGCTTTCCCTCAAAAGGACTTAATGTTTATGAAATTGAGAAATGGGGGGGAAAAAGAGGCAAGATAAAATTAATTTCAAGCAAAAAAGAAAGCCGAGCACAGTGGCTTGTGACTGTAAGCTTCAGTCTATGAAGCGGCTGGGGCTAGGGATAGTGGTTTGAGTCCCGCTCAGGGCAACACAGTGACACCTAATCCCCAAAAATAGCTGGGCGTGGTGGCGCAGGCCTGTAATCCCAGCTGCCTGGGAAGCTGAGGCGGGGATTGCTTGAATCCATGGTACCCCGGGCAATGTGAGCCTGCGGTTCCACGGGCAAAAATAGCGAGACCTAGTCTCAAAAAACAAATCAAACAAACAAACAAACAAACAAACAAAAAAAAATCAAGTGAAAAAGAGAAAAGGAAAATATGCTAAAGAAAGTGGGGTGGGGCCACAAAATGTGCAGCACTTGTTAAAGGCAGTCTGACACACTGGTTAGAGGCAGGCCACACCTTTGGCTTTCTAAGGGGAAATATCAAGAGGCCAGGCACGGTGGCACATGCCTGTAAGAGGCAGCCTAGGTAGCTGCGGCAGGGACCAGGGATTGCGGTTTGAGTCCCACTCGGGGCAACATAGCGAGACCACTCCCAAAAAAAATAGCTGGGTGCGGTGGCACGCGCCTGTAATCCCAGCTACCTGGGAAGCTGAGGCTAGAGATTGCTTGAGTCTGTGGTACCCTGGGCAACATGAGCCTGCGGTTCCATGGGCAAAAATAGCAAGACCTAGTCTCAACAACAACAAATATCAAGAGGAAAATAATTACTGACAAAATACAGTAACCATTAATAGACAAACCGCTCAGGAAAAGTAGAATTAGTCCAGACATACAGACCAAAGAAATCATGTTCCCAAGGATTTCTTACAGAGAGAATGCTGAGTAACACAACAAATCATGACTGTGAAGGATGCAGAGCTGAATCTTAGGGTGGGTGCACTCCCCATAAATACTACTAGTGTACAAAGGTAGGCGGTATGGTCGCCTACCTGTCCGGTCTCTGTCTTCTCACTGCACCACTTGCCCAGGTCAATCAGGCACTTGTTCTGGAGGGCGGGGTCCAGCTTGACGTCCATGGCCCGCTGGTGCAGGATCCTTTGGACCTCGGCGCGGCACTCCCGTGAGAGCTGGGGGAGAAAGAACCACAGAAATAACTTTAGAGGGCCCGGAACCCAAGCAAAACAAGCAACCCCCCCTCTAAACAAAGCAAATCTGCTGTCAGAAACAAACAACTGTCTAAGTAACTGCAATTTCTTCCAGAATAAGAATGAGACATTAGAAGAGGCCTCTAAAAGCCTCCACCTCTAGGCGCGAGAGGATAGGTTCAGCGTTTTCTAGCATACAACATGAAATGATACTCTTTTCTGAGAACACCTTGACAAAAAGAAAACTGGATTCATTCCAATTAAGAGGGTTTGTTTTCTTTTTTTGAGACTAGGTCTCGTTATGTTGCCTGGGGTAGTCCCAAACCTGCAGACTCAAGAGATCCCTAGCCTCAGCCTCCCAGGTAGCTGGGATTACAGGCATGCGACACCGCACCTGAGTATTTTTTTTTGAGACTAGGTCTTGCTATGTTGCCTAGAGTAGTCTCAAACCTGCGGACTCAAGCGACCCCTGGTCTCAGCCTCCCAGGTAGCTGGAATTACAGTAGCACACCACCGTGCCCAACTTTAGGGTTTTAATTTAGCAAAATTAATTTACTCTATGAATGAAAGCGGCGTAGAATGCTTGCTGCACTGAGGAGAGAATACACACTGTGCTCGGGAGAACTAAGCTCAAATTCACCTAAATCCAGAGTAAGCTGGCAACAGCAGAACCAACAGTTGTTATAGGTAAGGACTGGATGCTTCTAGTGGCATATAGAGGGAATGAACAGAAGGTGGAAGCAGATGAAAATATTTCCAGAAAGGCTGTGAGAAAGCTGTCGGTGACAGGTACAGGCAGTTTCTCTTATGAAAAAAGCCAGAACACCTGTGTGGGAGGGGCGGGGAGGAGCCACATAATGAGAAGGCCTTCCTTGATGAAGATACAGGGACACTGACAAAGCACACAAAAGTGGCTGTTGTGTAACTTTGTGACTGGACTAAATTTTCTCCCTTTAAAATGATTTACTTTTCCCAGGTGGCACGTACCTCCCAGCTACCTGGGAGGCTGAGGCTAGGGATCACTTGAGTACATGGGTTCAGGACTACCCGGGGCAACATAGCAAGACCTAGTCTCAAAAATGAAATATAATAAAATGGCTACTTTTGGTTCTATCCATCTCACCTCAATAAATAAAACGTATGTATAATCAGCATGTCAGAGTCCAACCCGTTTTTCATTTGCAACAGAAGGAAACTTCTAAAGGTAAGGAGCTAGCAAGATGCTAGGACGTAGGAGCTCCTGTGGCTCAGGAATGGTGTATTGTTTGAAGAAAACACAAACAACACATTTCCAGATTTCCTTACCTACCAGTACAAGACCTAGGTTAAGGCCGAAGTAACGAATAAAAGCCGTTTCTACCTGCATCTTCTCATTCTGAAACCTAAACAGTCCAACCTCTGCCTTAGGCTCAGAAGGGGTGTTTATAAACACACACGTGACACAACACAACCTCTCTTTTCTGAAACTAGGAGAGGACTGAAACGTGGCGGGGAATCTCACAAGGCTTATGAAGGACTCCCTGAAGAGCAAGCTGCATGTCGGGCTGGCACCCGAGGCCTCACACCTTGCCTGAGGGTAAGCACCCACAACCCAAGGAGAAGCCAACACCAGGGCAGACACAGCCCAGAAGACCAGGGGGTGGAGGCGTCTGCACTCACGAGCGTCTGTCAAGGGGCCTTGGCCACAAGGTGCTACTTGGCTGCCAAGGGCAGAGAAGCCGGAAGAGCATCTGAATCCTGCCTGAGAGCTTCTGATGAATTTTTAAAGCTAAATCAAGTTAGGGCAGAGGAGAATTTAATTGTCTATTGGTGATGCAGGTTTCAGTCGTTTAAAGGGGAGGTGGGGGGAGGGACGACATAGAAATACCCCCTGACCCACTTTGTCAAAGACGCAAAATCAGAGGGGCAGCAGCTGACAGAGCAATGACGCACGCTGACTGGAAGAAGACATTTCAGGGAGGCGGCCAGCTCCCTGCCCCCCGCTTGACAGACTAAACATATTTTCAGACAGAAACCAGAAGACTATACAGCAAGCTAATCCAGAAAACATAAATGAGGATAAGGAGAAAGGACACCCGTGTCTGAATCATACCCTTCTGCCCTGCTCCTCGGTGCGGTAGGCGTGTCTGTACAAGCAGGAGAACACGGCTCCGGGTGGCATCAGCTCGCTGGTCTCATTCCAGCCGTGGGTGTGGCACAGGCGGGAAGCATCTCCCTGGCACTTGCGGTATAAGACAGGGTCCAGCCTGCAGATCAAGAGAGAACCATGCTCACCAGACACCTTTTACCACATGCGAAGGGTGTTACTGGTGCGTGTATACTTATCCATATCACCTCCGGCAGGTAAGCAAAAGTGTTTTCCTGAATTTTGCTCTTTGTGAACACACCGGGATCAATCCTAAGAGGGGAAAATCTCAGTTCTAGCTCAAAGCTATTGTCCTGAGAATGCAAGGCGCACAGCATGACAATAACAGACTCATGGCAATAACAGCTCTGACATGCCTGGGTGAAAAGGGGGGAGGGGGAGAGTTGCACCCATCACCAGGCAATTTTCAGCTGACTTTTCTCTCTAAGCATGAGTGAAAGGCAATCCTACTTGATAAATTAGATTCAGTAAGATCAGGAAATGGCAAGAAAAACAAAATCCTCCTACTCAACTTTCTAGTAGAATTGCCATTCCTTTTCTCATACAAGTTAAGGTAGCTGTATTTTTAGTTTACTTGGATATGCTTATCCATTAAAGGGAAAAAACCCATGACATTTAACTGGACAGTGGCTTAGGCAGCAGGCCTGCTGACTCTCCAAATAAGACAAATGGAGGCTTAATTCTGTCCTCATGACGTGGTCAGCATTGGGGGAGGGTCATACAGTGGCAGAAAAAAAAGTTAGTATTGAATGAGTAGCCTGTAAGACGGTGGAATATTTTTTGGTCACGGGGTGATAAAATTAAAAGGAAAACCATGGTTTCGATGACAACAGTAAGTTGAGTAGAAGCTGTTATCTCCATGTAGATGGAGGAGGAGAGCAGTTATCTACAGCTAATTTGACAGAGCAGAAATAAGGACAGGTCAGGATTTCAAATAATCTCTTTCTGGCAAAGTAGAAGGATTAAAACAACAACAACAACGTTATCAGAAAAGGCTGAGGAAGCAGGTGAGTCTGGGAAACAAAGAGAGCAGATGGTCCAGTACCAGCTGCTTTGGAGGAGAAAGGGAAAGGGGGATACTGGCAGAGGAGGAGGGGCCTGCAGCCAGCATGCGGCAGAGATTCTGACTATGATACGACTCTTCCTCTCAGCTCACTGTCTACCCTTTTTTGGCAATACGGTAAAGAAGTGAGTCAGGGAATCAAGTTGTTCCTGACAAACTTTCTTCAGATATAATAGATCCAATCAACTTGAATAGTTAAAAAATAAATAAATAAAAGCAAATTCCCACACTATGCAAGTCACTACAATCACTAAAAGTGCAGCATTTTTTTTTAGAGGTGCATCAGAAGACACTTAGGCTCGCCCATAGATGGGTGCCTCGAGTTCTTTCAAGAGTGGCTCATGGTATCAGAAACAGCTGGATCTGAATTCTTTTTTTTTTTTTTATTTTGAGACTAGGTCTTGCTATTTTTGCCTATGGAACCGTAGGCTCATGTTGCCTGGGGTACCACAGGCTCAAGAAATCCCCAGCCTCAGCTTCCCAGGTAGCTGGGATTACAGGTGTGCGCCACCACGCCCAGCTATTTTTATGGAACTAGGTCTCGCTACGTTGCCCCTAGTGGGACTTGAACTGTGACCCCTGGTCCCTGCCATGGCCTCCTAGGCTACCATTTACAGGCACATGCCACCGTGCCCGGGTGGATCTGATTTTGAAAGTGAACTGGGATACCTGGGGACGGACCCTGCTTTCAGACACTGTTCTGAAAGAGGTTCTTCGGGGCCTGCAGTCCGCCAGCCAACCCAGAACTTAACAGAAACAATCCCTATCAATTGTTTCAAAGTGTACAAGGGCTACTGAGTATAAGCTGAGGCGTACACTTACTTTTGGTTAAAAATACTCACTTCCAGTCTCGGGAGATGAAATACTGCAGCTCTAGCAGACGATGTTCACAATCTTCTACCATCTTCTCTGTGTATAAATGTTCCATCAGACACGAGAGGATCCTGGAGGCAAGTGGTTCGATTGTAAAGGAAGAAAGCAGACTTTAGACAACAGGTTCGTCATTCTCACGTCAGAATTTCCTGGACTTAGAAAAAGCCACTCCACTATTTTCCTCGTTAGGGATTTATTTCTCTGAGAATTGCTCAAATTCACTCAATCCAGGAGCGATTAAGTCTATCACTGTAGAGACACTTTGAATGCAGCTTGTACAAGATCTGTGTGCTGCTGCTTTGGATTTAACTGCTTATTATGAAAATTTTCCAACACACACAAAAGTAGAAAATTATATATCTACCAACCCTCCCCATAGCTTCATCAACCTCTTGCCAAGCTATTTTAACTCTACACCCTCTTGCTCATATTTTGCAGCAAATCCCAGATACCACATCATTTTCTTCATAAATACTTCAACATTTTTCTCTATAGTGAGAACGGAACATGTTATCCACCAAAAGAAACAAATTCTAAAAATCCTCAATATCATGTAATACCCTGTAAGTCTTCAAATTTTTCAGTTATCTCATAGCTTTATACATGTCTGTTCAAATCAGAACCCTGAAAAGGCCCACACGCTGGATTTAACTGATAGAATCTTTGATCAATTTTAATCTGTAGCGGGAAGTTTCCTCCTCCTTCCCTCTCCCCTGCCCCTTTGTGGTTAGAGAAGCTATTTTTATGTCGGTAAATACTCTTAATTAGCTTTAAGTATGTGTGTCCACCTTCTATAACCACACAAAAAGCTTGATGGAAGAAAGCCCCTTTTTCACTCTCCTACCACAGCAGAAACAACAGGAGTGTATACACAGTCAAATGATGATAAACATCAACTGCATCCACTCTATTATTCGGTGTTGCAGCTGCAGACTGTAAGGTTTTTGCAGAACAGGGAAATTAGTTCTTACCTGCAAGCTGATTCTAAGGGTTACTTGCATATCATGGAATAAAACAAATGCATGAGAACCAATGGCTTCAAAGCATTTTTTATAGTTTTCCTAGAGCTCCTTTTGTCTATGATTATCCTCTCTATCTAGTTTTCCTTTCCATTTCCATTATAATTACTTTCTAATGATTATCAAGTAGCGAATGTATACAATGAATTAAAATTCAAATAGGGTGAAAAGTCCAGAACCAGAGGTATGTGTCACTTAATCTTGAGTGTGCTTCTCACTTTAATTTGGAATTAACACAGTGGCTTGATGGATAGGCCTGTTGTGTACTGTCCATAAATAATGTGGAGTCTAAGGCTTTCTACATCACAGACGACATGCGCAGCCCACGTTTTCATTCCAAGATCATTCTTAACAAAAATCGGCATGTGTTCCTGTTTAAGCAAGCGGCAGTTAAGATCTTCAATGACCCGAAAATCATGGGAGGGAATGCTCCCTTTGCTGCCCTGCCAGACAAAATACAGTGTGGGTAGAAGCCACAAAGTAGAACCTACATTGGGTCTCCTGATCGTATGTGCTTGCAAGCTGTCTGAATGACGGATTCACAGGCTTCATTCAAAGCTCTATCGATGCGGTAATCTGCACCAGGGTCAGTCTCCTGAATCAGGGTTTGAAGCTGGATTGAGGGGAAAAAAAAAATGAAGGAAGAGCATCACACATCAGGGAAGAACGATGGCAAGTCTTCACACAATCAGTTATCAGTCTGCTGTATCACAATGCACTCTTAACAGGGCACAGCCGTGATCCAGAGCTATCCGCTTGTGAAATATTCTCAAAATGGTTTCTCTACCTACATGGAAAGTTTCTCTGCTTACACTGCTGTGCAGATTGTCTGATTACCTGTCTACATATCTGTTGAATAAATGGTCTGTTTTATTGTTTTTTGTTTGAGACTAGGTTTCGCTATATTGCCCAGGGTAGTCCCGAACCCATGGACTTAAGCGATCCCCAGTCTCAGCCTCCCAGGTAGCTGGGATTACAGGCACGCACCACTGTGCTCGCTGTTTCTTCAAGACCAGGTCTCGCTGTGTTGCTCAGGATAGTCTCGAACCCACAAAATCAAGCAATCCCAGACCTCTTGCCTCCCAGCACTTGGATTATAGGCACACGCCATGCTAATGAACAAATGGCGGTCTTTACAGTATAAACGCTGCCTCGTTCTTCAGATCCACCTCTCTTCACCACATTACTAAGCCTGACATGCAGATCAAGCGAGATCTGAGTGGAGAGCACGTAGAAGATATTTCCAGCTTGAGACCTAATCTGGTCGTAAGAGTCTTGAATTTGAATCTTGTTGCAGATAATGGCATTCAAACATGTGCACAGTAGCTTATATAAAATAGATCTAAGGCTTCTTTTAACTTGCAAGATATGTCAATTACCAAAAAAAAAACAAAACAAAACCCAGAATACTTATAAATTCCTATTTTCTCTTAACCATCTTTTATATAGCCAAAAGGCAAACCAGAGTTTGCTCCTTACAAGTACACAGAACAATGCTTGTCACTGTACAGTTGAAATTGAAAATATATATCTTCACATTTACTTTTGCGTGATCTATCTTTTGTCACAGAATAAAATGAGTGCATGAAATGATGAGCCTCATTCTTTTTCCCTGTCTTTGAGGAGAAAGTGATTGCAGCACAGAGGAAAAAGCTCTAAATTAAGAATTAGAGGACCTAAACTCTATTAATAGTTCTACCTCTGCCAGATATTAGCTTTGAGAACATGGGCAAGCTGATTAACCTCTATGTTCCATTTTCTCTAACTGCGGAAGATTTTAAGAATAATATACAAAAGAAGGCTACGTTAACTGCAAAGCACTTTATAGATGTTAAGAAATCTTATTACTACAGATGGGTAGCAGATGGTGTCTGGGGGTGGGAATCTTAAATAACAGAAAGCAAATTTGAAAACTACAATCCTTACTGGTTGGGTTCCTTTTTTTCCATGGGAAAGAATTAGAGCCCTTCCTGTGTCACAGATTCAGCCTCTGTAGGAACCTTCTCTGATCCTCAAACATTTGACCCACAGCCCCAGAGGGGCTCGTATGAAGATGCCAGCACCACTGATCAGAGTACAAAGAGCCAAAGTAATGAGGAAGGAAAACTCAATTCTATCTACCCTTAAAAAAAAAAAAAAAACTCCAAGATGAGAAAATATGAACGATTTCTAATTAAAAAGTTACTGATACCAATTTTTGTGGCAATCTGGGGGAAGCTATAAAGTGTCACAGTTAGTTGGTCAGAAGGTTACTGTCAAATGGCCACCAATTCTAGTTATGACATTGTTGACCAACACCAAAGAGTTGATATCTACTTCTGAGGAAAGTTATAATCACCACAGGCATAAACTGTATCGGTGAGCCAGCCAGGGCTGATGGGAGGACTCTTGAGAATTCACAATGAACGCACTGGATTGCTTCTGCTAAAAGAGAAAATAAGTGTCCGATAGTTTCTAGCAGGCTAATCACTTGGGAGAACACTGCCACTCTGGAGTCCAATGACAGCAGTGTGGGAAATAAACAGTAGGAACTTGGAGCCCTCCCTGAAGCAAATGTCTAACCCAGCTCCTGTCTGCTTAGGAAAAACCTGGGGAAGCACTTCTGAGAAATGGGAGTAGTCTGAGCAGTCATCTTTGGCCTTGGAGAGACTAGGATCAGCTTCGTTCAGATATAAAGAGAGTTGTAATAAACTCATGACCGCCTGCATTTGGGAGAGTACATACTCAAGAAGATATTATTTTTATGTTTCAAAGCTTACCGTTTGTTGAGACATCACTATATTACCAAAGAGCAGGGAAACTCAATGGTCAGTCAAGACAGGTACTGAAGTCTATTGCATCAACAAAGAAAACTTTGAAAAAGAAAGAAAATCTCTCTCAAAATAAATTATTTCAAAAAACTTCCCCATTTGATTGTGCATAGATAATATAGCAGCAGATCAAGAAAAATCTCTCATAGGATCATGTATACCTTCAATTGTTCTGTTAGCAAAAAACCCTGTGTCCATAAAAACCAAAAACCAAAATACAAACTAAGTGTTTCTTTCTCACTTGGGTAAATTTAATGTGAATAAGATCACAGATTTCATTATTTGATGGTAACCTCCAGGTTTGGATAATAACTTCTGAGCACAAAGGATGAGGTGGGTGGTACTTATCTTTTCAATTTGAGTCATCAGTTTTTTTAACAAGTTAAACTTTAAAAAGCCCTGTGAACTAGATGCCACAAAATAAAGTTAAAAACCAACTTAACTTCCCCCCGCCCCCATATACTTTAGTATACAAGTATATCCAGGCCATTAAGTTAGTATTCCCAACTACCTCCTCCCTTCCAGGTGGCATTGAGGATGAAATGTAAATATAGTCTGTCCTTGTTCATCCTTGGTTTGGGACCTGGGCATACAAAAATCACGGAGGTCCCTAGCTTCAGCCTCCCAGGTAACTGGGATTACAGGCATACGCCACCATGCCTGGCTACTTTGGGCCACTCTTGAAGAGGTAAGTAGTAAGAGCTAAGGTGAAACATCATTTCACCACAAAATTCTCTGGAGGTTTTGTTTGTACAGTTCAGATGATGACATGATGTGCAGAAAAACAGAGGTCTAATTTTTTTAATAAAAACGCCAACAAAAGGCCGGGCATGGTGGCACATGCCTGTAAGCAGCAGCCTAGGAAGCTGCGGCTAGGACCAGGGATCATAGTTCAAGTCCCGCCTAGGTCCCGTAGCGACACCTAGTTCCAAAAAATATATAGCTGGGTGTAGTGGCGTGTACCTGTAATCCCAGCTACCTGGGAAGCTGAGGCTGGGAATTGCTAGAGTCTGTGGTACCCCAGGCAATGTGAGCCTGTGGTTTCATAGGCAAAAACAGTGAGACGTAATCTTCCCCTCTCCCCCAAAAATGCCAACAAAAGACAATGGTGGGCTTTCTAAAGTTTTGCACAGAAGTGTCACAGCTATAAAGTGAAGTGATACCTTCTTTTGTATCTAAAGGCAAACACAAGTAAAGCACCAGGTAATCCTGCTGTATTTGGTATTGTGAACTGTTCAGGTTCTTATTCAGTAAAAAGAATGATGGCAATGATACAGAGGCACTGCAACTATAATATTCTATTAACTTTATATCATGTAACTAATCTTCAGCTATTTGGGTGTTTATGAACCCTGGGTAAGGATGACTTTCTCTTCCCAAGTAAAGTATGCTATTTTTGCCGACTGTCTCCAAAGAACTGATTACAGAGTTTGGGGACAGAGAAACAGAGAGGTTTCATGCACAGTTTCCTTTGCCTAACAAGAAAAGATGGGCAGAATCTTCAAAATGACCTGCCTTTTTTGGCCTTCCAGGACAGGGATTCATGCCAAACTGCACATCCATAATGAAGAGAAACTCAGAAAATTCTGATTCACTCCGGCTCTCGTGCAGCCTCAGCTCAGTGAAACCTACTGCCACAAGCAAGTTCTCCTGGTGGGGGCAGCTCCTGACTTGCCAGAGGCACCCCTCCTCCTCATCTCAGTTTCCAGAATGTAACCCAGAAGTTACCTTTTCTTTAAAAACAATGAATTTTCTCTATTTCCTTAAAGGTATAGCTCTTTGCGCTATGAGCTCAAAGCTGCTGCTCTGCAGCAAACTCCACATTTTTACTACGATTTGCCTGAAGACATCGCAGTCTGTCTGATGCGCAGACCCTAACTAAGGTTCATGGTGATGTCACAAATGACCCAGCTGAGGTACCCTGGGGTGGGGGCAGGAAGGGGCTCCTCGGCGGGTAAGTGTTGAGTTCCAAATGGCAGCAGAAGGTTCTCCCTTACCGCTTGCTGGCAGTTGGTGCCAAGGTTCCCTTTCTCCCCCCTAACGACTTTCATCAGACAATGCAGGGTTCGCCCTTTCCGATGTAATCCCGAACAATGGTGCTCGATCTCAGCCCGACAGCTCAGGATGATCTCCGGGCTCAGGGAGAAGTCTTCCATCAACATACGCCGGTAATCAAGCATCTCCCCCTGGCACTCACTGCTCACTTGCCGCCCTAGGTCAGGATTGAAGCCATAACACGATGGGTGGTGAGTGTCAGGATCAGATAGGACACATGTTAAAAGCAGGCATTTTCCCCTAGACTGAAACAGATCAGTTGTGTTATTAGCTACACTGGAGAAAAAAACAAAACAAAACACCTCAGGACTTAGCAAAAGCTTGATCAGCTAAAAGGAGCTTAACACCCCAGAGACTAGGCTTTATCCTGTCAGTATGCTGCATTATACGCATTTGTACTGCTGAATTAATGATGCAAATATCTTGCCAAAGGAAGTCTAGTCAGTAAGATAACCAGTGAAGTAAAAATGGAAATCAAAGAACAATCCCACTGATTTACACAGTTGAGCTTGTAGAAACATGATAGTAGAACCCCTCACCTGCCATGGACTCACCCCAAGACTGCTGGTGCATGCCTTAAACTGGATAATTCTGAGTCCTATATATGCTGTTGATTCACACACACACATATACACCCATTATAAAATTTAATTTACAAATTAGACACAATAAGAGATTAAAAGAATAATAAAATAGAACAAGTAGAACAATACACTGAAATAGAATTTATGTGAATGTGAAGTTTCCCTCAAAATATCTCACTACACAATATATACTGCCTGTAGTAATTATATCACCTATGGTAATATTTTGACCACAGGTAAACTGAAACTGCAGTAACTGAAACTGTGGATAAGGGGGAATTATTGCACCCTCCAAATATTCACCACTCCACCCCACCCCTTTACTTTCCTTAAGCTGTAAATGCCAACTACGAATTTTTTCAAAAACAGCATTACTGATATGTCTAAAAACAGACATACAATAAATAAACTACACATAATTAAAGCACACAATTTGATCATTTGACATGTCCACACTGGTGAAATAAACTGTCCCCACAGTCAGGGCATGACCATACCCATCAATTCCAAAAGTCCCTTCATGCCTCTTGACCTTAGAGTCCCTTCATTTCCTATGCACCCCACCAATCCCATCCCATCAACCACTCCTCTGCTTTCTGTAACTATAGATTAGTTTACTAACTTGCAGTTTTACAAAGTTCATGTAAATGAAGTCTTCTGGTAGGGACTCTTTGGTCATCTGACTTCTTCCACTCAGACCATTTTGAGAATTAACCCATGCATAAACAGTTCATTTTTCATTGCTGAGTAATATAATTCTATTATGTGGATATACAACTGTTTGTTTATCCCCAAGACTGCTGACAGAAATTTGAATCATTTCCAGCTTGTTACAAATTACAAATAAGACATTGTGATCACTCTTGTGCACAGCCTGTAAACTACATGTAATTATAAGCCTTTATAAGCCTTCGTGTCTGTTGGGAATTTAGGAGATAAGTGGCTGGGTCATAAGATGATGCATGTTTGACTTTTAAAAACCTGGCAAACTGTTTTCCAAAGTGGTAGTACCATTTATTTTCCTCTTTAATTCCTCCCAATGGTACCATTTTGAATTTCCATTAGCAGTACACAACAGCTCCAGGTCCTCCGCATTGTTGCCAACACTTAGTATACTCAGACTTTTTAAAATGAATCCTCTGACCATCTGTATAACTTCTCTGAATTATTTGGCCAATTATTTATGGAATTGTATGTATGTTTCTTATTTGCAATTCAAGAACAGTAACTCCAATTTGTTAGACACCAAAATTAGACACTATCATGTACACTGTTGTAAGTATGCTTTTACTAGTCAACTATATTGAGTTATAAGACACAGGTATATTGAAAAGAGCAAACCTAGGAGAAAACCAGCTGTTCTAGATCCAAGAGGCTTTAAGATATGAATTCAGAAAGGAAAGCATAGGAAGAAATTAACATACCCCTGTGCACAGCTGACTCCAGACACATTAGAAGGTAGGAGAGCCTGGCTTCCCTGGACCGAGGGAGGTTCTCCACATTGCACCGGTATTTCTTCAAATCACTCTTACAGGATTTGGCCAGTGAGTAACTGACTTTGTAATCCTGAGCAATCAGCTTTTGGCGAGTTGTTAGCGCTTCTCGACACTGAGGACAGAGTGCAGCAGAGTTGCAGGATAACAAGAGGCTCAAACCCAAGTTCATTTAGTTTAGGAAAACTAAAACTAATTACTTTTAAAGTCATGAAAGATGCTTGCATTCACCCAGGGTCAGAGGACTAGCAGCAATGAGCCTGCTTAATGAAAATAGCTGCTGGAGAATGAAACAGCTAATCACCTAAGAAGTACATTGGCTTGATTAGCTTAAACTTCCTGAGGGGAGGGGAGGTTCCATGTGCTTCTGATACACAATTCTCCAATTTCACTCCCAAAGTTGATTCTCAATAGGGTTTCCCATGTCTAGAAAAATCACAATTCAAGAGTTGTTACCTTGGCTTAAATGAAATAATCTTTGATTCCCTACTAAAAGTCAAGGACCTCACCTCAGCAAAGTGCAAGTTTTCTCAGTCATTCATATTTGGTGAGAGTACGCACATACTGTCGAAGAGGATACGAGCTAATTTTTTAGGAAAGGAAATATTGGTTTGTTTGAAAGTAATTCTTACCTTTTCACTCATGGATTCCTCAAACTTATGGTTAAAGAGGCACTTATACACTCTGCCTTCACCAGCTTGTGTCTGTAAGAAGGAACACACATGATTGCGATGGTGATTTGACTAGTGAGTTAACACAGGGCACTATTTACTACCACATAAAAAATTCTATGTTGCTGTAACAATGTGTACCGTTATAGAGTTCAGCCATTTATAAAGTTTAGTCACTTTTGAAAGAAAACAGTGCCTGCAGCAAATGTAAAAAAAAATTCCCCATGATGCCTTGCTATTGTCATTTGTTTCCAGATTTATGAATGTGGGAACCCAAGGAAGTGTCAGTTATTCTCCCTTCTTCCAAGTTTATGCTAGAGTCAACAAAACTATGATCATCAGTGGCTGTGATGGCTAAAGCTGTTAATGCAAAACAGCAGGCAGAGTGGGAATGTACACAAGACACTCTCAGTCCTTTGTTGTGAGACTAGAGATTATTTAATTTTGAGGTCAGAAGGTTGCATGAAAGGGTCTATAGGTAGTAATCAGGGATTTGGTTTCAAAAGTAACCTCCTGCTGTGCTTCATCTTAGCCAAGGACATCGAAATAGAAATAAGTAATATGGCAAAGTTTTAGCCATGGAATGGATGTTAATGGGATTCCTTGGCAAAATTGGATTCACATAGCTAAAACAGAATTCCAAGAAATGAAATTGAGAAGTGAGATCAAGGAGAAAAAATAATGTATGGAGATTGTCAGAAGCCAGCTGTTAACTAGATGAGAAATCATGACACAGCACCCTGTACCATTTTGTTTTCTCACAACAGACTGTGCCTTCTACTTCGGTGACTTCTCAACATATGAGGGCTTGTGTTGATTTATCTTACTTTGGAATACCATATATATATATATATACTAACATCACATCACAACATAATACAACACAACATAAATCTACCTCATCTATGTTATTTGTTTGTTTGTTTTTAAAGAAGAAAAGCTTCCAAGTTTGTGAAAACTTACATTTTCACAAAAACGCTCCCGATCATCTCGGCAGGCAAAATACAGATGCCGGTCCAAATGAAAGTCATCTGAGGACAGTTCAGCTACCCGGAGAATGGCTTTCTTGCAGAGGTCAGAGACCTGAATTTTGGGATCTCCTTCTTCTGCTTCCTTCACCAAGCCTTTCTCCAAACATGATACCACTTCACCTTGTGAATGTACATCCTAAAAGAGTAATGAGGACATTATTCAAAAAACTTCACTGAAAGACAAGCTGCGTATTCGGAAACACCGAGACATGTGAGATCAGATATAGGTGACCTGTCACAGATTTCTACCTGCATTGTCTCTGGGGCTGGGAAACCAAACCCTTCATCCACAGTTTTGTGCAACGTGAGTGAGGCTCCCTTCTTTACCAATCAGTGGGGGAAGAAAGCCATAGAGATGTGGCAGTGGCCCCATGACAGAACTGCTAACACAAGAGAGGAGATGAGCAAGACTCACCACCTGGGGAAGTCTGTTCCCAGCAGGGAAAATCTTCACGGCTAGCAGCTGGGAGTTGGGCTCCCAAACCAAGATATCAGAACTTATATACAACACACAAGCAGCATCATGTGACAAACACCAGAAAGGATCCTGGAGAAGCGCACCACACATCTTCTCTACAAGTTCCTGACGTGCTCGACCTGACTATCTGCTTCAGTTACCCCTGGAGATCTGAGCAGCCTCATCTGTTGTTGTCCAGAAGTGCAAGTTCAGAAAAAAAGGACATAGTTCCAGAAAAAAGAGAAGACCAGTGGGCCAAACATGGACCAACGACTTATGGCACAAGGAGTTGGAGTGACCGCAGGGGGGAAAGGGGCATAGGGTGGGGAGACAGTTACAATATGGAAGGGAGGGACACACCTAAGGGGAACTATAACCATACAAGCATGGTCAATATTGTATGAAAATTACAAAATTAAAAATAAAACAAAACAAAAAACAAGACTTCACTGAGTTTCAAATGAATATCACATGGTTTAAAAAAGAAAAAACCCAACTCCACATAGCTGACTTGACATGCTAATGAGAAATCCTTTTGTGGCAATTACAGAAAATGCCCACAAAACCTCCACAAAAAAGAAGACAATACTTGCCGGCTACCAGCAGGAAAAGACATCCTGGGGAAACTCAAGTGTAGTCTAGCTCTAGACATAGGAACCTGAATTTTCAAGTTTAAAATGTTAAAGAAACTGAATTAGCCCAGTGAAGTGCTCACCACTCACCGCTAGCACTGGAACAGCACTGTGGCCCCTCTGGCTCTGGGGGGTCAGGTATCCCTACAACAGTGCCTCGAGTCAAGTTTATTTATTATTTATTTGTTTTGTTTTGTTTTGAGACTAGGTCTAGCTGTTTATGCCTGTGGAACCGCAGGCGCATGTTGCCCAGGGCATCACAGACTCAAGCAATCCCCAGCCTCAGCTTCCCAGGTAGCTGGGATTACAGGCACACGCCACCACGTCTAGCTATTTTTTTGGAACTAGGTCTCGCTACAGGCCCCAGCTCGAGTCAAGTTTAAAACACAAGCAGCTGGGCGTGGTGGTGCACACCTGTAATCCAAGTGCTGAGAGGCAAGAGGCCTGGGATTGCTTGAGTTTGCGGATCCGAGACTATCCCAGGCAACATAGCAAGACCCGGTCTTGAAAAAGCAACTGGGTGCTGTGGTGGGTGCCTGTAATCCCAGATACCTGGGAGGCTGAGGCTGGGAATTGCTTGAGCCCACAGGATCGGGACTACCCCAGGCAACATAGCGAAACCGAGTCTCAAAAACAAAAACAAAACACCACACAAGCAGCAAAGCATAAAATCCGCTGATGAAAGCTGTTAAGGCACCCTCTTTTTTACTTTCTACTCTACACTGTCCTGATGCCCCAATATGTACAATCCCATAGTGTAACCATCACTTCGGCTTTATCTTAATGTGACTTGACAGCATTACCACTTTTATACAGAATGCTTTTGGACGCTTTCCTAAAACAATCCAATTATCTTTAATTGTACATTGCATCATCCCGCGGCAACCACAAGTATGCTTTCACTCAAAAGAGGAGACATTTCCCTTAAATATTTGCTAATCAAGCATCTTAATACTCTTCCACTCCCCTTCTCATGCTGCCTGGTCCACAGAAAGCAGTTAACAGATTATCTCCGGAGTAACATGCCAAGTGGGAGAATGCACGGGTTTCACTTATTTTTATTATCTATTAATACTGACTGATGTGATTTCACAATACCTTTCAATCTGTGCTTATGCAGTTCCCTCTTCTCAGAACACTGAGTCTTTCTGGCTAACTCATTCTCATCTATGAAACTTAGTCTGAAAGCTGTCTTTTCTCTCCCCCCCCCAACCCCCATACCTTCAACCTTTGTCCTTTTCTCCCTCTAAACATCTGATGCTAGCTCTTCTCAGCACTCTTGCTTTGTCAAACTGCCTGCTAAACATACAGTATTTGTCTGTGTCATCCTGACTTGCTATACTCCAAACAATTCCCACAAGCTCCCCCAATGTTGCTGTAAATAGCAGCATTTCACCTTTCTGAGATCTGAACAGTATTCCATTGTGTAGTGTTAACACTCTCGACTCAGAAGGTGAACGTCAATAACTTGAGCTGTAAGACCATTAATCCAACAAACCAAAGCAGCATAAAATACAGTACTATCATTTACATGCACACATAATCGTGCAGCAATAAATACCATGTCTATGAACCAACTGTACATAATAAAAAGATTCTTAAGACCAGGCGGAAAACATCACTTTAAGAAGAATTTCAATTCAAAAAAATAATGTGTATGTATATCTATAGAGAGAGACATGTTTTTTCTCTTTGTTTTAATTTGCTTGTAATGTTCCACAGCAAATAAATTTTCAAGTGTCTCTAAATAATGAGCCACGTTCTCTCCTAACACACATGTGAAGATGGGATAAGAGCTGTGGTATCTCCTTGTGCAGATGAGGCAATAGAGGCCTGAGGAGAACATCAGCTCCCCCAAGCTGCAGAGCATAATTGTCCACGAATTTCACTAGACTAGGGGTCTGTGAAATCCCCCAAAATTTGTATGTGGGTTCTGCATGTTCTTCCTGAGGTGTGTTCATAGCTTTCATTAAGTTTTCAAGGTCTGCTGATCCAAAAAAACATTAGGAACACATTATACTAACAGACTCTTCTGCCTTTTTGCCCTTCAATTGTATCTTAACCATAGTCACTAGTTGTATGATGCTACCCGATGATCAGAACCTTGGAAATAAAAGTTTTGAGGAAGTAGTTCTGAATAAACAGAACTCTGAGGAAGAAGTAACAAGATGATAAAGATAGAGAGAAGAGTACACAAAACCCCAAAAATCTGAAGTAAGGTTTTTGTTTCCTCCTTCATGAGTACCACTCAAATGTATTGAACTTTGGCTCCCTTGGGCAACGTTAACCCATTTCTACTACCCAAAGGAAAAATAAATCTATGATAGCAAAGACTTGGACAGAAATACCAGCCAGTTACTACCTATGGTATACAAGAAAGTATTAGGTACAGGATTTGGTGTAATAACACACCCCATACCAAATTTTAGTAGCCGGTAATAATTTACTTAGATGGTTGCTGGAAATTAGGTCTCAATCATATAAAAGAGGCTAAAAGTAAAAGCATGATAATAAAATTTAGATTCAGCCTTCATCCTGGCATACACAGCAGAGAAATGATTGTTACACAGTGAGTCTAATGTCTCCCTGTACGCCAGTAACTATCCTGGGCTGTTATATTTCTGCAGAATCACCACAGTTTGAAACTCCTCCCTAAAGAACCTGAGATTTAATTTTAATGATAGCACTTGTGGCACCACACACTGATCCTGGGAAGTTACTTCACCTCCACTGTCTGTCTTCATTCATCGTAACCTTAGGCAATTTTTTTTTTTTTTTTTTTGAGACTAACTCTCGCAATTTTTGCCCATGGAACTGTAGGCTCATGTTGCCCGGGGTACCATGGACTCAAGTGACCCCCAGATTTAGCCTCCCAGGTAGATGGGATTACTGGCACGCACCACCACCCCCAGCTAGTTTTGGAACTAGGTCTCACGCTATGTTACCCTGGGTGGGACTCAAACAGTGATCCCCAGTCCCAGCCACGTTCCATAGGCTGTCGCTTACAGGCATGCACCACCATGCCTGGCCCGGCAATTTTTTTCAAAGGTTTTTTTTTTTTTTTTCCAGAAATTCTCAGTTTCCCAGTGTTTCTAATTTTTTCAATTCAGCCCAACTGGTTATAGAACTGAAATGCATGCAAACAGTTGACAAAGCTGTCTGAGTAATTAATGAATATGAATGAAATTAAGTGAGATGAAGTACAAAGAAGCATATTATCGATGAGGAAATAAAATTATTTTGACTTTAAAAAGTGGTTAATAAGCAGACTTGACATGTGAATAACAAATGATCCTGGGAGTGGTCTTGCAATGAATTTTAAAAATTGCATCATAATGAGACAAATGACTGTCTTAAACACAGTCGATTGGTTCAAGTGGTAATTCTTTCTAATTCTCTCTACACCTTGCCCTTTTTGTTTTAGGGATAAAAAAGGATAACATCTCAAAAAAGTAGGCAAACTCTGTTTTCATGTGGGTAATTAATCGATGCTTTTAGTGTCTTGTGATCTATTCTGCTAAACAAAGAGGGAAAAAGTGGGCCTCAATTATTCATAGAAGTTGGTTAAAATGAAGGGCCAAACAATGATGCCTGGATATCTGTTCTTTCATTTTAATAATGTTTATTTAAAAAATGCTAAATATTTTATTACTATAATCTTTGTTCTAAAATGTGTGTGTGAGGCCGGGCACGGTGGCTCGTGTTTGTAAGCTTCAGCCTATGAA
This sequence comes from Uropsilus gracilis, assembly GCA_004024945.1. Classification (NCBI taxonomy): domain Eukaryota; kingdom Metazoa; phylum Chordata; class Mammalia; order Eulipotyphla; family Talpidae; genus Uropsilus; species Uropsilus gracilis. Next base: position 41,500 of record PVHY01009499.1, read on the forward strand.
GCGGCCAGGGCTAGCGATCGCGGGTCGAGTCCCGCCTAGGGCCCGTAGCAAGACCTAGTTCCAAAAAAATAGCTGGGCTTGGTGGTGCGTGCCTGTAATCCCAGCTACCTGGGAAGCTGAGGCTGGGGATGGCTTGAGTCTGTGGCACCCCGGGCAACGAGAGCCTGCGGTTCCACAGGCAAAAACAGGAAGACCTAGTCTAAATAAATAAACAAATAAACAAACAAACAAACAAACAAATAAATAAATAAATAAGGAAGGAGGGAAGGAAGGAAGGAAGGAAGGAAGGAAGGAAGGAAGGAAGGAAGGAAGGAAGGAAGGAAGGAAGGAAGGAAGGAAGGAAGGAAGGAAGGAAGGAAGGAAGGATGTGTGTGTGTGTGTGTGTATGTGTGTGTGTGTGTGTGTGTGTATTTTGAGGGGGGAAATTACCATAGTCTGGAAATCATAGCATTTATAAGCCTACACAGAGGCAGGGCACAAATGGACAAACCAGGACCCCTTCCTCTGACTTGCGGAGAAAGTCAGTTCAAATCTAGTCACACAGGGGTTTTCACGGAGGAGTTTTTGATTGAATTTGTGGGAACAAATTCCAAAGCGATTGGCCTGTTCTCTTTCACAATCAGAAGCCAACTCTCTACACACTAAATACGTGACTCTGGAGAAGCAAACTACAGTCTGAACGGCAAAGAGGGCTTGAGGACACACCTCCCTCATTTCTAAACCTGGCTGTGACGCTGGAGTGAGTGACATGGGAAGGAACATGCTTTCTCAGAAGTGCAGGAATGAGTCCAACTTACTGTGCCCCAAATACAAGCAGCTTTGTTGAGAGGGTGGGAGCCTGTTATAAACAGAAATGCATCTAGTTGTTGGGTATAACAAGCGTGAAAATGACCCAAAAAAACTAATAATAAAGTGCATTTTGATGGTGCATAGAAAGAATTTTTGTTATTTCTGAAAAAGTCAAAAACATAATCTTCAGTGGTGGGCTTTGGGCTCCCACACTGCTCTTTTCTGCAGCCCTCTCCGTTGCTGAGGCAGGTCAATGTACAGCCAGGGTGGTCTTTACACTGGCAGTCATGCGGGCAGGGGGAGGCTAGCCAGCAGGAGTCTCGTGGCAGACAGGGAAGAGCCACAACACACAGAGGCAAGTTGGAGTGATCTGGTCCCTGTGTGCGCCACTGATCTCAAATATAAAAAGGTGTCACTATGGATCCATGAAAGGTGTACCTGGAACACAGAGGTGAAGATTCTGGAAAGAGTGAAGTCTGATATTGGATATTATTGCTAACACCCTGAATTATCAGTGGACTTCAGAGCTTCTGTGCCCTCTTTGGCGTCTACTGGAGAGGAAAAAACTGTCTTCATTAAAACTCGCCTTTCTCTAGCAGCCTGAATGCTTCGTGCCAAGTTCGCAGTGCTCTCAGGACTGCCTCAGAGGTGCCCTGTGAGAGAACCAAGGGCCTGTGCTGGTGTGAGGGAAAGGAGCCACGTCCCAGCATCTCAGGCCCAGCTCCCTCTGTCAGGGAAGGACTGTAGCACAATGAACAAACAGAGGGTAAGCCAGGTGCGGTGGCACACACCTGTAATCCCAGCTACTTGGGAGGCTGAGGCTAGGAATCACTTGAACCCACGGATTCGAGACAACCCCCAAAAAACCAACAAAACCTGGCCGGGCACGGTGGCTCGTGCCTGTAAGCTTCAGCCTAAGAAGCAGCCGGGGCCAGGGATCGCGGTTCGAGTCCCGCCTGGGGCCCATAGCGAGACCTAGTTCCAAAAAAATAGCTGGGCGTGGTGGCGCGCACCTGTCATCCCAGCTACCGGGGAAGCTGAGGCTGGGGATGGCTTGAGTCTGTGGTACCCCAGGCAACGAGAGCCTGAGGTTCCACGGGCATAAACAGCGAGACCTAGTCTCAAAAAAACAAAACAAAATAAAACCAGCCACAGAGGGTAAAGAGATAGGTGAATTTCCTTTTCTGTATTCCCTAAAGACTAGTGAGTAGTGGAAATGAATAGCTGATGCCCACTTCTGTTACCAGTAGTTATCTATAGCTTCTCAGAAGTTTCTTTCATTTTTGCTGAACACACAAATCTGGGATAAGACTGAACAAGACACCATTGTGACCTTCTTTGGATAACAGAATCATAAAGACAAAACTAAAATCAGATATAATTAAGGAAGAAGAAACTAGCTAGGCATTTATCATCTGTCCAGTCTTTCTCCTGAAAACTAGTTCTTCTGAGATGAAGATAGTATTTCACATTTATAGAGTTCCTTTTTTCTGACAAGCTAGAAATAATTTCACAAATCTTGAATATTTGTGGTATTTAAATATCCCCTTTTATACGGGTGTGCTCACCAAGCAGTGTTTTCTTTTATGGTCACACTGACGTATACACAGAGGAAGATTAGAGAACTACAGTCTCTACTAATCTACCTACTTTCCCCACCAGAATATTAACTGCTTTGCCAAAGGAACATTATAGGTAACTAGCAACTGGTGTAATATTTTGAAGATAAGACTACTTTTAGGGCCAGGCATGATGGCGCATTCCTGTAGGTGGCAGCCTAGGAAACCACGGCCAGGGATCTCGGTTCGAGACCCAGTCCCAAAAAAAATAGCTGGGCGTGGTGGCATGCCTGTAATCCCAGCTACCTGGGAAGCTGAAGCTAGGGATTGCTTGAGTCTGTGGCACCCCGGGCAATGTGAGCCTGCGCCGTTCCACGGGCAAAAATAGCGAGACCTAGCCTTAAAAAACAAACAAACAAAAACACTCTTAGGAGATTTTGATTCCTCTGCTTCCCCAGAGTAGTTTTGCTACAAAGTGATGAAATGCACTCAGAAGTGTGGGACTGTCTGTACCACAACTTTATGGCAACCTTCATCCCTAATTTTTTCTTACAACATTTCTACAACGCTTAGGCTGGGCACGGTGGCTCGTGCTTGTAAGCTTCAGCCTATGAAGTGGCCGGGGCTAG
>PVHY01009499.1:44576-56244 GCA_004024945.1 Uropsilus gracilis
CTAGTCTCAAAAAAAAAAAAACAAACAAAAAAAAAAAACATTTCTACAACGCTTTTCATTCACCCAGTTCACAAGATCCTTTTGGGGGAGCCAGTGTCATAGGTACCTTTTCTCCTAGCCGGATGCTGCCACATTTCAGAATGTTGATGTCATTTTTGCAGTCATCCATGAAGCCACAGATTAGACGGTAATCACTGAAGATGATGGCTGTCATCTTGGTGATGTACTGGTGACACTGGTACTCAGTGATGTTGCCTCGATGATCCACCAAGCAGGAGAGTAAATAACCTTTACCAACGGGTTCATCGGCACATTCTTTAATCTGCTCAAGAGAAAACAGGCGTCTTATTACAAGTATTCTATCCTCCTATAAACAACCTTGACAAGAGAGGGAATGCCTGACTTTTCTTGTTGACTTTCCATCTCTATACTTAAAATGAAAAAAAGACTGGGAAATACATCTCTACTTAAGAAATACATCTTAAAAAAAAAAAAAAAGAAGACGCCATGCCTAGTCATGCCTAGGTCCTCTAGGAAGTTCCTGATTTGCATTCTGCAAGACAGTATATTCATAGATAAAATGCTGAGGTAGAACTCATGTCTAAATGGAGTTTTTTTTCTTAAAAAATTTTTTTTAATTTTAATTTTATGGAAGTAAAACTAATAAGCTTCAACACACATCCTAACGAGAAGTTGCTCAAACCATGCAAGAAAGCACTGGACTACTAGCAGGAAATTAATCTGGGGAACAGGTCTGGAAAAAAGGTGTAGAGCTGCAGTCTAGCTGCAGGTCTCAAGCCAAGCACCCCTGCAACTTAGTGTCAGGTAGCCCTAAAGTTGACAGAAGGGGGGGTGAAGGCCTAATATTACTTCTGGACATGATAGTAATATGTATGCAGTTAAAGAAGGGCTTGGACGCGTGTTTCTGGACTTGGTAGAATCACAGCTTCACCACTGTGGTCTGGAACAGCAACATGTTTAAAATGGTGTTCAGCGCACGCTGGCAAGAAGTTTGGGCAGGAGGGCATTGCAAAAGCAATTTGGGTGGTTTAGACATATAATCTAGTGGCTCAAGCACAGAGTGGTGCCACATGGTTCGTGTTCCTGCAGAGTGCATCCCTAACCACAAGAGCTAATAAAGTAAACTAGCTAAAGTATACTGACACGCAAGCATTAAAAAAAAAAAGGTGAAATCTACTTACAGGCTTATAAGCTTGAATTATAAAGTGGAGAAGGTTGTTTGGAAAAAGCCTATTGCGTTTGGAGAAATTAAAAACAAACAAAAAAGGCAGTCTGACAAGAGGAAGGAGCTAAACGTAAATGTTTGTTTTGGATAGAGATGGGAAGGGAATGTTTTATTAGCATTTTTGAAACCAATGGGGACCGTGCGCTGCTATCGCACCACCTACTGCAAATATGTACACAGGGCAAGATCAATAGAGGCGCCTTTCCCTAAAGGTGCTGGGGGAAGGACAAGCCACAGGCTATCCCACAGGCAACTGGGTCTCTTCACACTCCCAACCCCAGTGTCAGACCTGGACCAAATAAGAAATTCGGGTCAGGACAGGAAATTGCTTATTGTTAAAGAAGAAATTAGGGATTTAGGTAAACAGTCTCACTTTTGGCTTCTGAAGATGGCAGAGATCTTCAAGTCAGGATGGACACAATTCTTCCAGTTTAACTTTTTTTTTTGAGACTAGGTCTCGTTATTTTTTGCACGTGAAACTGCAGGCTCATGTTGCCCGGGGTACCACAGACTCAAGCCATCCCCAGCCTCAGCTTCCCAGGTAGCTGGGATGACAGGCGCACGCCACCACGCCCAGCTATTTTTTTTGGAACTAGGTCTCGCTACGGGCCCCAGGCGGCACTCGAACTGCGATCCCAAGCCCCAGTCGCTTCATAGGCTGAAGCTTCTAGGCACAAGCCACCGTGCCTGGCTTGAGCACTTTTTCTGTGAGGGTCACAGATATATTTCCAGGAAGAGGTTTTCTTTTTTTTTTTTTGAGAAAAAAAATTAAATTTCAAAGGTAAAAGGAAATAGCTGCTTGAAAACCCCAGCATTTGCATACCATCCTTTAAAAATAGTCCTATATAGGGGCCGGACATGGTGGCACATGCCTGTAAGCAGCAGCCTAGGAAGCCACAGCTGGGGCCAGGGATTGTGGCTCGAGTCCTGCCAGGGGCACGTAGCGAGACCTAGTCCCAAAAAATAGCTGGTGTGGTGGTGCACACCTGTAATCCCAGCTACCTGGGAAGCTGAGACTGGGGATTACTTGAGTCTGTGGTACCCCGGGCAATGCAAGCCTGCGGAGGGTGCGGTTCCACAGGCAAAAAGAGCAAGACGTCATCTCAAAAAAAAAAAAAAAGAAGTCCTATATGAAAAACAGGAACAGCGGCAGGTGTCCGGGTTTTAAACCTTACTGAAGTAGAAGTATTCATAAGGCCCTAATTTGGGGCAATCAACAGCTCAGCAATCTGAAGGAAAAGCAAGAACACATGCTGAAATGAAGCGTCGATAAGAAATTAAATGTACATTCGGTTTCAACTTGAGATTTTACTGATCCACAGAGCTGTAAGATCTACTAGTAGTTCACTTGATTACCAGTTACAACAGACTGTAGAGTGGGAATCGGAAGTTAAGGCTTCTTTTCAAACATTCTATTGTGTAGAAGTTTAGTGAGAGGGAAGGAGAAATTCTAAGATTCTCAGTAAAAGAGCATGAACTTATCAACATCATTACAAATGAGAGAAAACTCTGACGTGGTTGGGGAGCAGGTTCATAAAATTGGAAAAATGCTGTAGTCACTCATTTCTGACAAAAGTCACTACTTTTGACATGAGGCAGGGGGAAAGCAGGCAGCATTTGGTTCAATCACAGGGAGAAAGAAAATGAAAAGTTTAGCTTGCAAGTAAAATTAAAATTAATTAGAAGCAAGACAGAGACAAAACATTTTGTTGGTAGTATATTCTTTCCTGATAGATAATTTCTCTAACTCCAGTACAATTCCTCTTTTAAGGAGGGTGGTGTCCCTTTGTTACACAAATTCTTTACAAAACCACAACACTCCAAGAGTACTGTCAGTATGTATGTTAAAAGGAAGTCAGCCATATCAAATTTGCTATATCTGTAAAATAAGCCAGCAAAGAGTGATCTTATTCTGGTGAATTTGTATCTACTCTAAGGTAAATTTCACCAAGGCAAACTGTCATGTATAGTATACTCACAGCTAGCTAAGAGAGTTTAAGACACAGGTTACTAAAGTTAGACACTGCAGATCAATGTTACTAAGATAAACTGTTCTATTCAGAAACCCCACGGTAAATATGAAGAGGTTATTGCTTTAAAACAAACAAACAAACATATCTGAAACAACTGAGTAAGAAAACAGGTTTTACAAGTTCCCATTATGACACAAGTTGAGAGTCAAGCTGAGGTGAAACAAGGTCTTTCCAGTCAGGACCAAAGTGACCCCTGAGGTAGTTCCAAGATACACCGATGAGTTGTAAGATCTGTGATCATTAACTGTGATTCCCCCAAACAGAAAACTCAATACCACAATTTTCACTCCTGCTTGTGTACACTGAGCCAAGAGAAAAGGCAGAAAAATTTCCCTGATGAGCAGCCATAGCGTGAGATACATTTTATACATTAATTAGTTTTGTCTTTATATGCAACATTCATTTATAACATTATACACAATCTTTTCACAAACATTCTTTATGCTAGCTCCTACTATATTTGAGACATTTGCTTCCAGACTACAACTGCCCCAAGTGCACATCCCAGGTACTTAGGAATGCCTGCAGGCCTCCTGAGGAGATAGTTCTGATCAAGTTGTTCCATGTGTGAGAGCAGAGCTGATGGCAGGAGCAGCTCTGCTAATTGTCAGGGGCCCACTAGACTTTGCTCCTGATTTCCAACACGTCTGAACCAACAGCATTCTACGGTACGTGCAGGCGCATGGAAACCAAGAGAAGTCTCCTCACAGGCTGCTCAGCCTTTCTCTCAACCAATACACAAGTGAATTCTAAGAAATGACAAGTAACTGAGTGAATTCTAAGAAATGACAAGTAACTGAATTCTAAGAAATGACAAGTAACTGAGTCCATCATTCCTCTCTTAAGATGCAATATTCTCTTGCCAGTCATTCAAGACCCACAAAATTCTTTTACAACCTACCTCTGATATGGTCGAACCTACCTCTGATATGGTCGATTTGCAAACCTCTCTGGCCACAGATTCAAATTTGGGATCAGTAGTTAGATTCAGCTTGTAATTCCACAACAACTAAGTAAAAGAGAAACAAAGACAGTCTGGTTAACAGTGTGAAATTTATCATTGATGGTTAGAAGTGATAAAAGGGCACTACAAAATCAGATCAAACATACTCACACCAATTAAAACATGAAAGATAAAATGTAAAAGAATTTCTAGATGAAAGGAGTAAAAAAAAACAATGTAGACAAAATAAAATACCATTTTAACTAAAGGACACTATTTTATAGTTATGAATCCAAAGCCATTAAAAAGTCAAGAAGAAAAATTAAGTCTGAAGGCCTTTTAAAATTTACGTTCAGTTGACATGAAAACGTCTAGCATAGATTTTCTGCTGAGGTTTCACAACCAGTAGTTTCTAAGTGTACCTTCATTCCTTTCAGATCTTTGACTTGAAGCTAACCATTTTAACATGTCTTTTGAGGTTAGGTCTCACTATGTTGCCTGGGGAACTGCAGACTCTCATTGCCCAGGACAATGGCCCTGGACTCAAGCGATCCTCAGCCTCAGCCTCTCAAGTAGCTGGGATTCAGGCACCCACCACCACACCCACTTATTTGAGACTATGTCTCGCTATGTTGCCCTGGGTGGATCTCAAACCTGTGGACTCAAGCTATTCCCAGTCTCAGCCTCCTATACTAGGCTGGGATTAAAGCTGCCTGCCAACGTGGCTGGTTCATATTTATTTCTTTATTTATTTTTACATTGTATTTCCCAAGGTTCTCCTACCACCACGTCACCTGTGAATCATCCTCTTGATCTTTTGTGCTCATCCCTCCCCTGATTTTGCTCTCCTTCCCTCCTTCCCTCCCTTGCCGTATGCTTTCTTTCATCAGCTTGTTAGTTTTAGCTTTATCTTGACCTTTTGTATGTTTTCCCTATATCCCACACATAAGTGAGACTATCTGGTATTTCTCTTTTTCTTTCTGGCTGATTTCTGTTAGCGTAATTTCTTGTAGCTCTAACTATATTGCTGCGAATGACATGTTTGTCTTTTTTAATTGCTGAATAATAATTCATTGTGTAAATATACTATAACTATTTGAGTCATTTGTCTGTTTGGGGCATTCGGGTTGTTTCTAAATCCTGGCTATTGTAAATAGTGCTGCTATAAACATTGAAGTACTGGTGTCCTTTAACATGTCTTAATCAAGAAAATATCTACATCCATTACTAGTCACAGGTGAGAGTTGAATATTTATATTTGCAGCTTCATTTAGGAAATTTCCATAATTGATCTAATATCAAAAGATAGTAAAAACAAGCCCTTGAACTCTGCTCAGCTGGAGAAACAGAGTAGGGACTTTGTATGATGCACGTATGAAGAGATTCTGTGGGGAGAGGGAGGGTCACATGCCTTTCTTTTTCTTTAATCGAAGACTGAAGAATATAATCAAGCACTCAATTGTTCATTAAAACACCTACTTCTCATGATGTACCCCACATAATCTAATCCCAGGGGGCATCATAGGCTCTTAGAGGAGACTGAAACAACTGTTTGCGTATGCATTGTGTTAGGAACTAGGGGTTCAAGCAGAAGGACAGAGACTGTCTAGTGGGGCCTGTGGTCAATGAGAGAGAGCGAGTTAAGTGTCTGGTTAGCTGCATCTCAAAGGACCACAGTACAGAGCAGGAGGCTCCCGGAGGGTGGTGGGGAGTTTAGTCAGGGAAGGTTTGCCAGAGAAAGTTCGATCTCAGATGACCTGAAAGATTAGCAGCAGTTAGTCATACTAAAACAGTAAGGAGAAGACTGTTTAAAGTAAATGAAACAGCTTGCATGAAAGCTCACCCCTGTGAGGATCAGGGCCTGCAAAGCAACTGGAGGACTGGCTCTGGAAGGGCAGGCCAGAGGCAAGTCATAAAGCCCTTGAAAATCACGTTTGAAGGCTGGGCACGGTGGCGCATGCCTGTAAGTGGCAGCCTAGGAAGCTGGGGCCAGGGATTATGGTTCGAGTCCCGCTCAGGACAACGTAGCGAGACCTAGTTCCAAAAAAAAATAGCTGGGCATGGTGGCGTGCGCCTGGGAATCCCAGCTACCTGGGAAGCTGAGGCTGGGGACTGCTTGAGTCTGCGGTACCCTGGGCAATGTAAGCCTGTAGTTCCAGGGGCAAAAATAGTCTCAAATCAAAAAGAAAGAAAATCATGTTTGAGCTTTTTATGTAAGAGTGATACGGAGTCACTGACGAAAAAGCAAGGAAGTAAGAAATCACCAGAGCTGTTTTTTGGAAGCAGAACATAGGCTTTTAAAAGCACATTAGGGAAAACACAGAAACAAGCAGTTAATTCTACATAGGGTGTGGAGGAACATTCTGTGAAGAAATAAAATGTGAAGTATGAGCAGGACTTTGTCTTCCCTCTCAAAAATGGAAAAAGAAAACTAAAAAAGCCGCAAGACCCAGTAAAAAACTTTAATCTCCCAATAAGTGAGATTTTAGAAAAAGAGTAGAATCTGATCAGTGTGAGCATAAGAACTGTGCTTGATTACCACGGTGCACCCAGGGTTTAGGAGAAGGCACTGTGCACATGGGCACCAGGAAATATTTGTGGACAAAAGAACAGACTAGATGAACACTGTGGGGAGTGACAAGTTCAACCTAGAGCATAAATGAAGCTAACTTGAGAGTGGGTGGGAGAAGCTTAGGTCTAACTGAAGGCATCGGGGGGTCTCCTGGCTCCTCAGAAGCATCCATGAATCCGATGATTCAAAAGATAAGATTGGAACATAAACAAGTACATTCTGTTATGATCCATTGACTAAGTCAGTACTACAATGCCATTAAATATTATATTTTAAAATTAATGCAATACTCTTCTATGAAAACATTCTAACTCTGGGTGTACATCAAAGATAGAATATTTCCTCCCTATTGAGAGATTTGTTCACCCAACGTCATTTCTTTCATGAAAGAAAGTTAACACGAGGATTTACAGTAAACAACAAATGTCAGAAAAATAGAAATATTTTGTGGAGTCAGGTAATTAATTCCTTGCTTTAACTTATAAGAACTATGTTCTGTGATTGTGATGAAAAATAGGTTTCCTGTCAACTGTTGCTTAATCACTTCAATCTTTGATCATATTTAATTCTAAAGCTTGTGAGTTCTAATAATAGGTACTACTTCCTTATGATCAGTACTCAACTATGACAGTACTATCAGTTATTAAATATTCTAACCTTTGTATTTGATTTTTAAGATATAATTCAGGCCGTGTATGGTGGCGCATGCCTGTAAGTGGCAGCCTAGGAAGCCGCGGCTGGGGCCAGGGATCGCGGTTTGAGTCCCGCTGGGGGCATGTAGCGAGACCTAGCTCCATAAATATAGCTGGACGTGGTGGCATGCACCTGTAATCCCAGCGACCTGGGAAGCTGAGGCTAAGGATTGCTTGAGTCCGTGGTACCCCAGGCAACGTGAGCCTGAGGTTCCATGGGCAAAAATAGCAAGACCTAATCTTAAAAAAAAAAAAAAAAAAAAAAAAAAAAAAGACATAATTCGCATACCATGAAATTCGATGTACAATTCAGTGATTTTTAAAAAAAATATCCATTCAATAGTTTTAGGACATTCACAAGGTTGTACAGCCACCACCATGTCTTGTTCCTAGAGGACTCAATAGAAACTGCTGACCTATTCCGCCATGCCCATGCACCTTACTCCCATCCTTTGACCACCACTATCTTCCTCATCTGTTATTTTTAATAGGATCTATTAATGCATTATTTTTTCCTTTCAAGAATAAAAGTAAAAAGTGCATTCAACGTAGGCTGACATTTGGAAAGCAGCCATAGACAATGTGTACATAAATGCATATGGCTGTGTTCCAAGGAAACTTTATACATAAGACAGGGCAGGGTTCTGGACTTGGGTGATGTAGGGTAGCAGACTGATCAGTGGCGATAGAATGTGTAAATCCTGTATATTTTTCTACACTGTGCTTTTTTTTTTTTTTTTTTTTTTGAGATTAGGTCTTGCTATTTTTGTCTGTGGAACCGCAGGCTCTCGTTGCCCGGGGTACCACAGACTCAAGCAATCCCCAGCCTCAGCCTCCCAGGTAGCTGGGATGACAGGCGCGCACCACCACGCCCAGCTATTTTTTTGGAACTACGTCTCGCTGCGGGCCCCAGGCGGGTCTCAAACCTCGATCCCTAGCCCCTGCCGCTTCATAGGCTGAAGCTTACAAGCACGAGCCACCGTGCCCGGCTACACTGTGCTTTTATGAATTTTTTATATTTGCTAATAAAATGGATGAAAACAGTATATTCATTTTCCTTTTATTTTTCATTCTTTAAAATGAACATGTATAATCATCTTTTTTTGCTGTTTATTGGACATCTTTTTTCTCTTATAAACAATCTATTCATGCATGCTGTCTATGTCCATTAACTACATCTTCTATTTAAAAATACATTCTTGGGCTGGGCACGGTGGTTCGTGCCTGTAAACTTCAGCCTACGAAGCGGTCGGGGCTAGGGATCGTGGTTTGAGTCCCGCCTGGGGCCTGTAGCGAGACCTAGTTCTAAAAAAATAGCTGGGCATGGTGGTGCGCGCCTGTAATCCCAGCGACCTGGCAAGCTGAGGCTGGGAATTGCTTAAGTCTGAGGCACCCCGGGCAACAAGAGCCTGCGGTCCCACAGGCAAAAACAGCGAGACCTAGTCTCAAAAAAATAAAATAAAATAAATAAAAATACATTCTTTATGCTGGGCATGGTGGTGCATGCCTGTTATACCAGTTACCTGGGAGGCTGAGGCTGGGAATCACTTGAGTTGTGGGTTCGAGACAACCCCGGGCAACATAGTGAGACCTAGTCTCTTAAAAACTAAAAAAAAAAAAAAAAAAAAAAACAAAAAACCCAAAAACAAAAACCATTCTTTCATCTGCACTGTAAATACTTTCTCATAATTTACATAACATTTTGGAGGATAAAGGGAAAAAACCTCTAACTTTTTTTGCAATCAGACTTACAAATTTTTGAATCTATTTTTGAGACCGAGTCAGGTTTAGAAAAACCTTTCCTGCGTGAATGTTTTCTTCCAGGGCTTTCGTGGTTTTATTTTTCCTTTAAATCTCTGTTTTAGGAAATAGCAGTGACTCTGAGCAGCTGTCCTGCTCTTCTGTTCTGGTTGTTTCCATTCAAATCTCCCTCTGCTCTGTCAACCAGGTAACTACTTCCCCTTTAAGACACAGCTCGGTATCATTTTCTGACATTCTACCCACCTGGACAAAAATGACTATGGCGTTCCCCCTGTCGTCCATATAGACTTCCACCAAAGTGCTCTGTATTTTTTGCACAGACCTGATATTACAACAGTGTCCCTTTTAGTGTCACTTTATGTTACACAGAGTGTGTGACGCACACAACTTTGATCTCTCAGGTATAGCTATCTCTGGTGTTCTTAGCTGCCAACTTCAATATGTGTCTCTCTCTCCTAGGTGTTGAATCTGTGTCTCTATCTAGTTTGTACTGGTGGCACATGGAAACTGACTACAGAGTGACTATATAAGCAAACAACTGAAAATGCGGTGTTTTAAACAGACTTGATAGGCAAAGAACAATCATTTTCAATGGCAGCTGTAACTGAAGAAAACGAGGAATTTGGAAGGGCATCGCCGTGACTTGGCAGGATCTGCTGGTTTCTACAGTGGAGGGGTACTTGCAGATTACCATGGACCTGAAACAACTTTTACCATCCTCCTGTAAAGGGAATCTAAGAAAACATAATGCTTCCCAGGAAAAGCAGCCCAAAATATGTCATCTTACATAAAAAGCATATATGGGGATGAGATGAAAATCCATACTTACATGATTGCAGTCTGCAGAAATTTCATTTTCAGGCTGAAAGTAAAAAAAGAAAAAAAGATGATGTTAAAAAAGAAACCTCTCAAGTTTTCAAACACTACCAAAATAAACTCAAAACAAGAAATCTGAATATTCAACTCATTATGCTTCTTCAATATAAGCATAAAATGGGGTTTATGTATCTTTTAGATTGCTGGAGAGAAATACACTAGAAATGTAAATGAGATCAGAGGTACAATTTGAAAAAGGGGGAAATGGAAAAGAATGTAATAGACATATAAAGCAATTTTGACATAAAGATTCTTTTTAAATATATAACATATATAATACCTTTATTATTTTAAACATGTACAAATGTTCTATGGTTTTGTGTTATGATGCTCAAGTAAAATGCAAATATACCTCAAGTTATAATGTGCTTCAGATTTTCTTAGACTAGTTTTTATGTAAATCAACTTAAAAGCCAAGCCCCATTCTCTAAGTAGAACTGCCACCTAACGGATTCATGTAAGGCTTTAGTTGTCATTTAGAAACATGCTCTGAATTAAGATCTTGGTGTCATTTATGGCTTCTTCACGCCTCACAGAGTTGCCTCAATCAGTATGAACTGAGGGCTCACCATGTCTATGGTTCTGGGTGAAATAGTTTCATTTAAAAGGCAGAAACACATTAGATACCAGTGGCATTAAGCTTAATTTGAAGTGCTTTTTGATAATTATATTAATCAGAACAATTCCAGTTCTTCTATTTGTCCCCCTACCTTAACCCTTCTGTCTTCTTTGACCCTTTCTCCTCCCTCTTAGCTTCAGAAATCTCACAACATGGGGGTATAGCTCAGTAGTAGAGCATTTCACTGTAGAAATCTCACAACATCCATTAGTGTCCACTAGTTTTCAAAAGTATTTTATCAAATAATCTGCCAATAGATATGTAATATGTGTCTCTGTCATTCTGAATTGCTTTTATTTTCTTTTTCTTTTTCTTTTTTTTTTTTTGAGATCTTGCTATTTTTGCCCGTGGAACCGCAGGCTCTCATTGCCCGGGGTACCACAGACTCAAGCAATCCCCAGCCTCAGCTTCCCAAGTAGTTGGGATTACAGGCACGCAGCACCATGCCCAGCTATTATTTTGGAACTAGGTCTCGCTACGGGCCCCAGGCGGGACTCAAACCGCAATTCCTAGCCCTGGCTGCTTCATAAGCTGAAGCTTACAGGCATGAGCCACCAAAGCCGGCCTCTGAATTGGCTTTCTACACAGAATTCCTTCAAAGTCTTCCATTTTGTTGGATGTAAGGATTATCACATGGCATGTCATGGTTCTGGAAATGAGAACCAACCAGACACAATGTATACAGGTATCTTTCTTAAAGAAAGATATCGTTGGCCGGGCACGGTGGCGTGTGTCTTTAATCGCAGCCTATGGAGCGAGGCCGGGACTAGGAATTGCTTGAGTCCGCAGGTTTGAGTCCCACCTGGGGCATCATAATGAGATCTAGTCCAAAAAATAGCTGGGCATGGAGGCGCGCGCCTGTAATCCTAGCTACCTGGGAAGCTGAGGCTGGGGATTGCTTTAGTCCGTGGGGGGGGGGGGGGGGG
>PVHY01009500.1:0-56061 GCA_004024945.1 Uropsilus gracilis
AAAAAATGTGGTATATATACACGATGGAATATTACTCATCAATTAAAAATGACAAATTTGACAACTTCATAGCAACATGGATGCATTTAGAAGAAATCATATTAGCTGAAACAAGCCATAAAGAAAAAGGCAGAAACCAAATGGTTTCACTAATGTATGGGATATAGTGAAAAAATAAATAAATAAATAAATAAATAAATAAAAGCCTTGAGGAAAGTCAAAACAAGCTAAGCACCAAAATGGAGCGCACAACTATGAACAGGAGGGAAAGGGGGGGGAAGGGAGGGGAGGAAGGAGGGGGCAAACCCTTGAGGTTACAAAGTTGTGAAATTTATATATAAATAAAGAAAAAAAAACTTTGGTTAAAAAAAAAAAAGAAAGTTCTCATGCTTTTACCTGCTCTGTACAAGAATATTCTGACAATGCATAAACTAAGTTTGTATTTATTTTGAAAAAATAAATTCTTACTGTCATACTGTCCAGACATTACTTAAACAAATATTTATGGATCACAACTGATCTATTTTTCTTAAAATGTCGTTCTGTCTTTAATACTGAGTGTTTGCCTTTCTTTTATTATACCTGGCAAGTATCAATATCATGCATCCTATGCCAAAAATGTAGGAAAATGACAAATTTTTTTCTCATTTTATACTTTTCTGTCTTTTTATAATACTTTACAAAGAAAAGTTATCTTGTAGTTTTAACCAGAATTAAGTAAAACAGTTTATTGACTTTACTGTATTGAAGAAATGAGTAAGAAACAATATACAAATATAATATTGAACTAGATTGAGAAAGATAAAACTAATGATAAAGAAAAATATCCACAATTGTTTATTAAAAACATAAACAGTATAAATGAGAAATTACCTTTGAGAAAAATTAAGTCCATGCTGCAATTGTTATTTTTCTAGTAGTTTAGATTCATAAATTAATAGTACATAATTAAATCTAATATTGATTTTATCTAACATGTCTTGTAAATTCTTCCAGTTTTGTTTTACCCTCCAGAGCCAATGATGTAGAATATACTTGTGGTCTTCCTTGTAGGAGCTCAGAACCTTGAAACAAATCCTTAGATTATCAGGTAATGGACACTGATAAAAAAATCACCAAGATTTGCCTGAAAAAAATAGTCTGAAGAAAACAAAGGTATTCCAACCCTGATTTTTGTTACACTAACAGGCACATGGAGGACAGTTAGTTTAAATGAATTTGTATGAAACAACATCTAAACTGTTTTATCAGTATGACACAGCCTAGAATAAGACAAAAGAAACAAAATATAGTGGTTTTTTTTTTTAATTATAATATGAAGAAGCTGAGAGATCATTAGTGGTGTTTAATTTAACATCTCCGAAACAAGGATAGGGCAATATGTGAGGAATTTATATGATACAAACATTTTCACATGGAAAGTAAATTGCTAGATGATGAGGTACAGCTCTGAGCACACCACAGAGGTAGCTGTCTTAATCCTTTCTTACCAAGATTTGTCAAGTCAGTTTACTAAATGTTTTTCACTACATACACACACACATACACACACTTCAAAGAGAAAACTGTTTATTTTATAGAAATTCTAGTATGTGTATGTTTCACTAAGCAAGGACTCTTTGCATTTAGCAACTAAGATTGCCATCCCATTAAGTTGCATCCTCGAAAGTACATTGGGGAATTTAAAGAGAACTAATAACCTGCAAAGGCAGTACCAGGTCTATGCCTAGACTCCCTCACTCATAGCCCGTCTTCACCACTTACAGACCAGGGCAAAAACCCTAGGCCTTTTTCTGTTCAACTCAGGAACTTAGCCTTTTTTCTGTACCGAGAAGACTTTGTCTATGACTTAGGGGTGTGGCTCACAACTCTTCAGATGTAGGTTTCAACATTATGCTCATTACTAAAACCCCCATACTTCTTCACCATATCCAACTGGGCTTCCTCCCTTCTTTGCTCCCAAGGTCCACATCTCCCCCTTCAGGTGACCTACACTTAAATGCAGATTTCAGTTGTATGTTTTTATTTGGTTTTGTCTCTTTCTCATTTTGTTGCTTTATATTTCACATATAAGTAAAATTCTTCATTATTTGTCCTTTTGATTCATTTCACTTGGCATAATCCCCTCTAGTTTCATCATATACAGTATTGTGAACCAGTGTTACCTCAGTTAAAAAAATTGGAGCATCACATGCAAAAACATGTATGAAATTTAATGATTTTATATTTATATTAAGTGAAATAAGCCAATAAAACAGTATATAATGGTTTCTAAAATATTAAAAATAGATCTACCACACAATCCAACAATTCCACTCATAGGTCTCTACCCAAGGAATGCTAAATCACTGATTTAAAAAGTTATGTGCACTCCTTTGTTCATTGCAGCACTAGTTAAAATAGCCTTGGTTTTTTTGTGTGTTTTGTTTTTTGCTTTTTGGTTTTTTGAGACTCGGTCTTGCCATTTTTGCATATGGAACCGAGGCTCCTGTTGCCATGGTACCACAGACTCAAGCAATCCCCAGCCTCAGCTTCCCAGGTAGCTGAGATTATAGGCGTGCACCACCACACCCAGCTATTTTTTGGGACTAGGTCTCCCTCTATTGTCCTGAGCCGGACTCAAACCACAATCCCTGGCCCCAACCGCTTTATGGGCTGAAGCTTACAGGCACGAGCCACCATGCCTGGCTAAAATAGTCTTGTTATGGAAACAACCTAATTGCCCAAGTTTTAAGAAGATGTGATAAATCTACGAATTGGAATATGACTCAGCTATAAATCAAGATGCACTCTTAGGATTTGAACAATATGGAATGAATCATGGGTTATGCTGGAGAGGATTATGCGAAGAAAATAAGTCAGAAGGAGAAAGACAAATGGTTTCACTTATATGTGGAATATAGAGAATCAAAACAAAGGGTCAAGCCAAAACATAAAAAACCCTAGAAATCTGACTATGAAATTCAGGCTACCAGAGGCTGAATGAGAAGTGGGAAGCACAGGAGAGAAGAAACCCAGTGGACAACAGTGGAGGATTCTGTGTACTTTGGTGGTAGATGTAGTATGCTATAAAACACATGTCTGAGGAAATGTGACCCTATACCTCTGGATCCAGTACTGTGAACCAGTATTGCCTCAATTACTTATTTAATGGCTTCCTCAAAAAACAAAATGTTTCAAGTGTGTAAAGGTGACTTCAGGTCACAATGAATGGGAACTGCTGGTCTAGAGTATTCAAAAGGGGGAAAAAGAAACCAATTGCAAAAGACAAAAAAAAGGTGTTTTTGAAATGAGATTTCTTAATTTACAATATATAGGAATTTAAAAGTTATTACTTATTTTGTATATTATTAAGTATACCCATGGATAGTAATTACCTTCTCCTTACCCCATGTATATGGAATACATTTCTAAATGTTAAAATCATTCATTGACACATGATAGACCCTTTGTTAGAATTAATACCTGTAACAGGCAAGTTAATAAGTGTAACAGTGTGATTTCTGCCTTCTGGCTTCTTTCATTAGATAGAAACAGAACTATACCTCTTGGACCAAATCCAGCTTGTTACTGTTTTTGTGAATAGAAAGTTACTGGTATATAGCCACACTTGCTAATTTACTGTTGTATAAGACTGTTTTCATGCAGCAACATCAGAAATAAGTAGTTGCAACATAAGATCTTGTGACCCATAAAGCCTAAAATATTTGCTTTCTATCTGGCTTTTTAGGGGGAAAGTTTGCCCACTCATGGACTAGAGTAAGCACTTTCATCTTTCTCAAATTAGTTCTCTGTTCTGACATCTAAATTTTTCAATTAGACTCCTCAGTTCTCACTTAGATATTTTCTTTCCCTTTTCTCTGTATCTTTTGTGACACTGAATAAGTGATAGAAGTATTCTGTATTGCAAAAGTTAAGACTTCTCCTTTCTTTATGGTTATTCTTTGAATTTAAGTATTCGTAAGTTAAAATTTATTTACAAACTTTAATAGAGATGCTTTAATGCTGAAATATGTATATATATATATATATATATTTTAGAGTTTATTGCCCCAGTGCTTGTGAAAGCAGTTCTGCCATCCAATAAGCCCCTCTTATGCACTTATGTACCTAGCTGATAGACAGTTTTCATTTTATTCTTAAGAGGAAAGGTTATAGTAAGGATGAAAAATAATTATGCTTATGATACAAGAGTTTAAGCCAGGTTAAAAGTCACACAATAAATATAAAATTATACTTTTTAGAGCCAAGTATTTTTGAGCTAATTAAAATAAAACTAAACATTGTATATTAATGAATACAATTTAAGAGTCATCTTAATCGCCCAACTCTGAATCTTTCTCTAATGTCTTTCAGTCTGTGAAATTCTCACTTAATTCCTTTGTACTATATTTGTTGAGAAAGAATTTTTTTAAAAATTGCAACACTAGAAGCAACTGCAAAGAATGGGGAAAGTTTTAAACATTGTTTTTTATGCACTCAGTTGAATTAGTGGTTTTATACACTTGTATTCAGTCAAGTCCTACCATTTTTCAAAGTTTTAAGTTATACTGAATACACTCCCCAGCTGCCAACTACTAAAATATACAAAGTGTCATCCCGGTAGGGCAGTGGGGCATGAAGAAGGGTGCTCACACCAGCAGCACCAGCCGCTCAAGGAAGCTTATGAGAAATGCACTTTACTGAGCCCCACCAAGAGCTCACATACTGCATCCATCCCAGTCTGGATTCAACATCAGTTGTAGCAGGTAAAGAATGTCGGAGCAGTTGATATTATCTTTGTAGAATTTTTAATAAGAAACAGCCACTTAACATCTCTCGGTAGTTCTCCTCTCTCCTTCCTTCTCACCCTCCCCTAGGGTGATGCCACCCTTTTAGTTCCTCCTCCTACACACAGGAGTACCCACTCACACATGTAGGTACAATCATGGGGAGGGCAAAATACCACAGGTGATAGTCATTGTTACTAATGGTGGAAAGGCAGAAACCCCAAAAATTCATTTACCCTATACCTGCCAAATAAGAAAATATAGGAGTACAACCAATGAATCTGTATTTTAACAAGCCCTCTGGGTCATTATGATACATACTAACATTTGAGAACCACAGCAGTGGACCTTTCAGATTTACAGTAAGCCAATAATATTGTTTCTTACACAGCGATAAGATATATACTAGCATGTGGAATTTCATTTCAAGCATACATTCTTGCAAACAAATTAATCCTGTAGTTTAGAATTTTATAATTCATTAAAGAAAACTAGAAGGTAAACTTGATGATTCTAGTTTTGATTAAAATAATTGTGTTTACTCACTACAACATAATTGAAAATGAGATTTAATTTTGAAAAAAACACTTGCTTATTTGGTCAAAATAAGTAAAATAGTGAAAAAATAGTGCATACATATTGAGCATTACAGGCACAATATCTGTATTTTATGCATATTTGCACAATATTTGCTACAATCCTATGAGATAGATACTATTGTTACCCTTAGTTTAAGGTAAAAAACAAACAGCAGTTAAATAACTTGCCAAATATCATAGAGAAAGTGAAAAATGAGAAATTTGAACACAGATTGTCTGACTCTTAAAACTACCTTCTTAGAATTTAAAAGGCTAATACCTAACATTCTCATTACATGAAATATATGGAATAAGACCCTACCATTTTCTGTTTTGATTAGTCAGTAGGCTGCCATAACAGACTACAATAGAAAAATATTTTCTTACTATTCAGAAGGCTAGAAGTCCTAGAACATGTGGCAGTATGTATAAGTTCTGGTGAGGATACTCTGGCTTGCCAAAAGTCCCCTTCTTAGATGGCCTTTCCTAGATGTACACCCCTGGAGAGAAATAGCAAGCTCTTTGGTGCTTGTTCTTGGGGCACTAATCCTTTCCTGAGGTCCTCACCCTCTTGACTCTCAAGCCCTAATTACATTCCAGATACCATCATATTAGGACCTGGGCCTTATAGGAATTTAGGGGGGACACAAACATTCATTCCATAGCAATTATTAAGTCAACTATTTCAGCGAGTTGTTAGAAAGCAGTTACAGGAAACTTCACAGATGTACTATCATTATTGCTAATTAATTTTCTCCTGGATTATTAGCTGTGTAGCTTCACAAAAGGAATTTAAGATGTGTGCATAGATACTTAGTGAACTAGAAGAATTGTTTCAGAAATCCTTAATTCTTCTAATTTGGAAATTACTTCCAACTTAAAAGAATTAATTTATAAAAGTTGAGATTTTTCTTTGGACTGGCACTAATATGATACAGATATGTAAAAGATGAAAAATGCAATAGTACTCTTAGCAGCACTACTATATTAGAAAATGCGTAAAGTAAAAATTATTCCACAAGTCTTAATACTTGCTATAAAGCATAATCATTCTTACTACTTTTTGTATTGTATTTCATATGAAAGTAAATGATACCATGGGAAAAAATTGAAATGTATAATGTAATTTTTAGGATAAGAAAACACTTAGAGGCACAGGTATCGTTCAGATCATTTCAACTGGGAAAGGCAAAGTAGGAATTAAATGACTCTTATGTACATGGTACAGAACAAGAATTTTTCTTTATATGAAAAATTGCTTTCTTAAAACTAAGAATGATCATTTTAAATGTTTTATTAATTTTAAAACAATAATAAGCCTATTACATACTAACATACTATGAAAAATACAGTTATTTTTTCCAAATTAAAAAATGAGTTAAAAGTGGCATTGCTTTACATATGTTTTTAATACCTAGTAGACTATAAGACAGAACAGACTCATGTCTCTGTTTGCATTGATTTTTTTTTTTTAGTTAAAATATATGAAATAGCTTCTTGCAGATTTGTAGTGGAAAAAGAAAATGTTTAATCAGATAGTTCATACATTGCCAAAACACAACAGTTAAAACATCTGTGGTGGAAAATTTAAAACCACATCAGTAAACTTTGTGATCTTTTATGTGACTCACTGTTTATCTAAAAATCTTTAAAATTTCACACATTTATGAGTTTGTGATATTTCTCTTGTTGCTTTCTAATTTAATTCTGTGTGGTCAAAGGGTGTATTTTGCACAATTTTCAGTACTTTTACATTTATTGGAATTTGTTTTATGATCGAGCATACATTTCCTTATGGAGATTGTTTGATGTACACTTGAACAAAATATGTGTTCTGTTAAAACTGGGGTAATGTTTTATACATGAATGCTAGATCTAGTTGCTTTGTATTCTTCAGATATTATCTTTTCTTGTTCATCTTCCTGCAATTAATAATTACTAGTAATTGTAATACTACAACCCCACCACCACCATTATCGCTGAATTTCTCCAATCAAGTCTTCATGTACTGTGGGCCATTATTCTTAGGTACATTTGTGTTTATAATTGTTAAAGTCTTGCCGGGCACAGTGGCTCGTGCCTGTAAGCTTCAGCCTATGACGCAGCAGGGGCTAGGGATCGCGGTTTGAGTCCCGCCTGGGGCCCATAGTGAGACCTAGTTCCCAAAAAGTAGCTGGGTGTGGTGGTGCGCGCCTGTAATCCCAGCTACCTGGGAAGGTGAGGCTGGGGATTGCTTGAGTCTGTGGTACCCCGGGCAACGAGAGCCTGCGGTTCCACAGGCAAAAATAGCAAAACCTAGTCTCAAAAAAAAGAAAAATTGTTAAGTCTTCTTGACAGAATGACCCTTTATCATTATAAAATGACTTTATTATAAAATGCTGTTTTTAAGAACCTTCATACTGGGAATGTAGACTGAACCAGTCTTTATAGAAAACAATGTGGAATTATCTCAAAATATACAGCTCAGTATTCCATTCCTATGTATCTACCCAAAGATGCAAAACACCAATTCAAAAGAATATATGTTTATTGCAGCACCACTTACAATAACCAAGTTATGGAAACAACTCAAGCATCTAAGATGAGTAATTAAGATGCATATACACAATGAAATACTACTAAGCAGTCATTAAAAAAAATACTTGCCATTTGCAACAACATGGGTAGAACTGGAAGGAATTATGCTAAGGCAAATTAGTCAGCAAGGAGAAGACAAATAACAGGTGGTTTCACTTACATGTGGCATATATAGAAATAAAACAAAGGTCTGTCGAAACCAAACCAGTAACAAATCCTAGAAATCTGTGCATAGAATTAAGATCACCAGAGTAGCATGTGGGAGGGTGGAGAACAAGGGTAGATAAGACCCAGTGGACTATGATGGACTATGTGTGCCTTGGTGGTGGGAATGAGCCGTGACAAACATCTGAAGAGTGGCATGCATCCTATACCTCGGAGTCACATACAGTGTTGTAAAACAATGTTACCTCAGAAAATTAAAATGTCTTTTTGTCCCTAATATTTTTGTCTTAATTCTATTTTGTCTCATACTGTACAACCATTCGAGCTCTGATTTGGCTAATGTTTCAATGATATATCTGTTCTGGTACTTTTGCTTGCAATCTATTTGTTGTTCTTTTGGGCTTAAAGAGTGACCAGCATATAACTGGGTTATATTTTATCTATTCTGCTAATCTCTGCCTTTTGATAGCGATGTTTATTTGCATTTAATGTAATTACAGATATGTCTACCACCTTGCTATTTTTAAAATATCTTTTTCCACCATTACCTCTTTCTTTTATGTTACACAATTTTTAGATTTCTTTGTATAGATTCTTCACTTTTTTTGTTAGGTTTATTCCAGGTATTTAATTTCCAGTGTTGCAATGGTGAATGGAGTGTTTTTATTTTTTTTTTTAAATTTCTTCTGACTGAGTTTTTGCATATAAGAAGGCTTCTGATTTCTGTGTGTTGATTTTGTGTCTACCTACCTTACTGAACTGGTCTATTATTTTAATTAGTTTCTCTGTGGATTTTTGGCGTTTTCTACATAGTGTATCATGTCATCTGAATAGAGTGATAGTTTCATTTCTTCTTTCCCTGCATGTATTCCTTTTATGTCTTTCTCTTGCCTTATCACCCTTGCTAGAACTTCTGGTACTGTTCTTCAAAAAAATAAATAAAATTGATAAACCCGTAGCAAGGCTCACAAAGTAAAGAAGGGAGTAAACACAAATAAACAATCATAAACAAAAAGGAGAAATTACAACAGACACAGCAGAAATCAAAAAAAGAAAATTAAAGATTACTGTGAACATCCATATGCAAACAAATGCAGCAACCTGGATGAGATGGACAAATTCCTTGAAAGATACAGCCATCCAAAATTGAACAAAAAAGAAATAGAGAACTTAAACAGGCCAATCGCAAGCGGTGAAATTGAGACCGTCGTCAGAACTCTCCCTAGAAATAAGACCCAGGACCAGACGGTTTCACAAATGAATTCTACCAAACATTCAAAGAGGAAATAACACCTATACTACTAAAACTCTTCCAGAAAGTTCAGAAAGAAGGAAAACTACCAAATACATTCTATGATGTAACATTACACTAATATGTTACATATTTTTTAGGATATGATCTTCATTCCCCTGTTTTTTGTAATCCATTTTTCAAGTTATTTCCTTCATGGTTTTTCTCAGAAGTACAGATTTTAGTCTTAATTTAAAAACAGTCTAATTCCTATTAATACCAGCTTAACTTTAAAGCATAAACAAAATTTTGGCCAGCATACCTCTGTTTACTCCTCCTTCCTTTGTGCTGCATAGGCATAGAATTACATTCTCCTACATTAAACACTCAACAACATAGTTTGTGATTACTATTCTGTTCACTGATGTTTAAAAATAGACAGGAGAAAAGAACCACAAATGGAAAATGCATCGCTGCCATGTCATTTGCATGGATTTCAGACTCTTGCACTTTCAGCTTGGCCTTTGGATTCCTTCAGCATTTCTTGTTCATCTGGTGGATCAACGACAACTCTGTTTTATATAATAATATGTTCACTTCACTCTCTCTTGAAGGATAACTTTGCTGGATTTTTAGATATTCTGGCAGAGTGTTCCTTTCAGCACTTTGGTTACAGAACGGAGTTGGTAAGCTTATTGAAGACCCTGTGTACATGTTGATTTGCTTATCTTGTGCCACATGTAAAGTGCTCTATTCAGTTTCCAGATAATAGGTTTTGTTGACCATGATACACCTTGTAACTCTCTTCAAGTTTGTCCAACTTAGAGTTTGTTAAACTTTTGGATGTGTAGATTAGTGTGTTTGGTTAAATTTGGGCAGTTTCAGTCAGTACTACTTAATGTATTCTTAACGACTTTCTCACTTCTCTGGGACTCCTATCTTTGTTGGTATTCCTAATGGTGATGCATATGTCTCTGAGTTGCTGTTCATTTTTGTGTGGGTTTTTTTTTTTCCCCTCATTTTTCTTTCTGTTTCTCAGACTGCATAATCTGAATGCATATATATATCTTCAATTTTTATTCTTTCCTCGTCCAGTTTAAATCTAAGTATCCCCTCTAATGAAATTTGTTGTTTGGTGGGGGGAGGGGGTGTGTGTGACTTAATTCATACTTTATTTTGTGAAATATTGTTCTTATAATTTCCTTTAGTTCTTTCTTTTAGGTCTTTGAACATTTTTATAATAGCTGATTTTAAATCTCTGCTTAGTAAATTAAACATCTAATTATTTCTTGGAGCCAATTTCTGTTGTCATCTTTTCTCTTGTATGTGAATTATACTCTGTTTTTGTCTGTATGATAGTTTTATTGAAAAGATGGACATTTTAAAGTCTAAAAATTCTTCCCCTGGATTTGTTATTACTTTGTATTTTTCTGTTCTTGCTTAGCCAGTGATTTTCCTGCACTAGAACTTTCAAGGCCCAATTCTTTGTTGTGTATAAGTTTTGAAATCTCTACTCAGTGGTTAACTGTAATAACAAAGATTTCTTACATGAGAAACTGAGAGACTAGGGAGTTTTCTAGGTACAAAAATGGTGCTGCACATATGCTTAGCTTTCTACATACCCAGGAATATGTCAGCATTTTCAGAGTTCTCCTTTGAAAATTTTTTTCCAATCTGTCATTAGCCTAAACTAATATCACTAATACCAGGCCGATTCAATGTTGACTTTAACAAACTTCCCAACGATAGGTTTGTTCACACACCATGAACTCTGTCCAAATAAAGACAAATACTGAGAATGGAGCATTTCAGGGAGTTACCACATATATCAGTGAGTGACAGTTGCCTGAGGGCACGTTTTGGGGCACTTGAAACTTGTTCTGCTCCTTGTTGGCTAGGAGGCTGTTCATTTTCATGGCTACCTCAGAGCTCTAGAGGTTATAGGAATAGGGTAAACTGAAATACAACAAATCAAGCTACTCAAAAAACTCAGTCCTTTTCTTGATTAAGTACTCCTCAGACTCTTGCAAATCTTTGACTTCCAGATTCTGAAAATGTTTATTTTGGCCATTTTTACCAGTGTTCTTTATTGCTATTTATGATCTTTTGAGGTTCTTATTAATTACCATCCCAGAAGTGACTCTCTGTTACTCTCTCACATTAAATTTTATTGGTTCATCTTACACTCTGAATGGGTTTTTAATCCATGGTTTTGGAGAGTATCCGTGCACTGAGTTATGTACAACATGTTCATATTAACACATTTCATAATATAATATTTAAAATCACATTTATTAATATCACCACCAATTTCATCAGAAAATTGTTTAAATTTTTAATGAGTCAGGCCATAGTAGCAGATAACAAATCTTTCAAAATCCCAATTTTCATTTAGAAACTCAAATTTTATCATTAGCAACAAATGCTGCCAATAGTTTTCCTAAGAGTACAGACTCACATTTTCATTTTCAAGGAAATGTTGGCAAAATATGCGAATCTGGATAATAATTCTGTGTCACTGTTTATAACCCATCATTTTAAACAGTAAGGTTATTTGGACTCTCAGGGATCCTTACCACTATGTCAAGTCTATCTAGATTTCTGGACCTGTCTTTAAATATCCCTGTTGAAAAATGAACTTCAGCTTTAGGACTCATGATGGAGACTTGCTAACTTCACTTATTAAATTTAATACATACAGAAGAGGGATCAATGCCTTTTTAAATCTTTAAAATAAGATACCATGGGTAATAGTATGAAATTTTCCATGTGTGAGTTTTAAATAAAGTATTTAAGAATAGGGATGTTTCACAAAAACCAGTTTTTACAGCCCAGCATACTACTCTTTCAGTACATAGATTAATATCAAGGATAGTATTCTTCTTTCTACATAACAATATTTTATTAAATGTTTTTATTATTTGGTATTTTTCATCAATCTCCTATTCAGTTAAAAATGTGAAAAGTTAGTTCCATTTTTGTAATGTATTTTTTCATAGTCGTTGAAAGCACATGGGCTTAAAATATAAAACAGGCAAAAATGGGATCAGGAAATTATTTCTTGCCTGTCATTCTTGAGGAAAATCATTCATAGAACATTTATTATACTGTCCAGATGTGTTAAATTTGCTCTACTCTATTGGAAAGAACAGTAGAGCTTTTAATTGTCACTTATTCAAAGCATTTCTTCAGTATTTTGCCATTTCTTCTTATTTGTGCATTGCAATCATTGGTTTATTTACACCTATTTAATTAGCCCTAATTTCTGCAGAGAGTAAATAAATCATTATATTTAGGTATGAAAAGTCTTACAGAAATAGGGAATAGTAGACAAGGTGGAAAAAAATCTTACCATTGTAACAAAACTCTATCATTCGTATTATCCTTAACTTGAAACCAATGTCTTCTCTAAATTATATTGCAGGAAATTAAACGTGATGAAGTAATCATCAGTATTTTTTTTAATTATGATGGATGGATTTTATCTACTTCAGTATTTTAAAGGGAAAATTAAGCAATGTATAATCCATCCCAGAAGGGAAAAGCAATTTTCAGCAAAAATGTCATAATAAAACTGCTGTACCCCTATCATAAGTGGAACCAAAAGTAGTAAATTTTGCATAAAATATTCAACTATAAAGACTAAAGAAAGTGCATAGTTTTATAAACCAAATAAATTTACTAAATACAACTATCAAATCTTTCAAAGTTTTAAAAATGTTCTGATATGAGGTTTTCTTTGGAAGTGTTAATCTGTTTTGAAGATATTTTCTAAGTGACTGCTATCTATGTAAGAATTACAGTTAAGAACATTTTACCTTATTTGTAGTAGATTTTCCTGAAACTTGAAATAATTTGCTGTCTTTCCAGGACTTAACTTTCCCATACACACACCTTTTTTTCATTATTATTTTGCAGCCCTTTGGAGTAAATCAACCTGGTCCTTACATCATGTATACAACTGTAGACGCAAATGGGTATCTGAAAAATGGTTCAGGTAAGGTGATACAATGTGTGTATGCATGAAAGCTCCTTAATCAGTACACTGTTGACAAGGTAAATTGGATGACAAAATTATCATCATACTTTCAAACCCGTTATAAAATCTTTACCATTTATTTTAGTTTTGTGTACCATACAAATTGATAACTACAAAAGAGCCTTATGGAAATCTATTAACATTAATTGAAATCAAGTCATTATACTTATTTTTCAGTTGAAGTAACAGAGACATAGGGAGAAATTATTTGGGTTATCTTGATCACAGTGTGAGTACTAAATAAAGCTCATTTTAGAAAAAACTAAGAGCTAAAACTCCATACACAAGCTAGACTAATCCTAGTGTTTTTATATGTGTAATGGAAACTGAAATGTAACATAGAGGCTTTTTTGATAGATGATCATAAAGAAAAAATCCAGTTACATATTTGAATAAGTAATAAAGGAAAATATAATCAAGACAAAAAGGAAATAAAACTGAGCAAAGGACTAAGCTTTTAACAAAGACTAGCTGGCTGAATTGAAACCTAAATCACAATAAATAAAACTGATCATTTCAATTAGCTAAATTAGAAAAAGAATCTTAATATTAATATGCTTCTTTGAAATTCATTGAGTTCTAAACATGAAAAACTATGAAAAGAGCTGTTACTATATTTCCATTTTTATAGACCAAAAGAAAAATAAAAGGAAAAGTCATTATATGTTCATTCTCATCTTACATAATGACCTAACACAAATATACCAGAGTGAGTTTCCTTTTATGCCATTTGTATATAAAAATCTCAACTATGCTGCTTATTTAACCATGAAATATTTCATAATAAAAAAGATACTTATGACATTCAAGGAGAAAAAAATCAAACATAATTATAGTCAAATGTTTATATACCACTGTCAGACAAAGAATATAGGATATTTGTACCAGTTATTTATATTTAAATTCAGATATATATTAAACTTTGTACACAGAGGTTTCTAGGATCACCTGGTTTTATCTTGTATCATTTAATTATTTTAGAATTTCAAGATGCAGGTAATTTCAGTGCTAGATAAGATGTTCTAAAACAGGAGAAAAAAAGGTGAAGTTACTTATTTCATGAAACTAGCATAACTCAGGAGAAATCACAACACACACACCCATCTTGCTATCCAAAATACTAACAATTCAAATTCGTTGTGTTTAGAAAAAAAATGCGTACTCAGTACCATCAGATGGGTAGTTATCTCAGGAATACACTGATCCTTTAAATATAGAGGTGGGGAGAGGTTGTCTTAATTATCATAATGCTTGTTTTGTTTTGTTTTTTAAGACCTGTCTTTTCATATACTGTATAAATCTTCCATTGTTTGTTCATGTGTTGCTAGTTCTAGTTTCTTTTGGGACTGTTTTGAATGCTGATAAAAAGACTACCTTTTCCCCCACATAATATCACCTAAAAATTAATGTACATCTGTGTTTGGACAGTTAAAATTCTAAAGAGTCACTTCCTATTGATACATTTCTGTAACTATTATTCTATAGTTGTTTTTTTTAATTTAATTTGTTGGAAAAAAGTTACAGCAAATCAAAGTATCATAAATACTACTCTTAAAATTGGATGGGAAAATATTTTTAAACCTATGATTATTGACTTATTTTTTAAAAATTTAATTGAACCTCTATAACAAACTAGACATTGGTATCTACTGGAATAGCTTACTAGATGTTAAAAAATAATTCACTACCTATTGCTATTTTTTTTAGCTGAGTAGAAAACTGTTTCTTCAACATGACTTTTTTAAATAATCCCAAAATAATAGTGGAATATTAGATTTATCCTTACTGAAACTAATAGTCTTACTAAATTATTACCTATACTCTGCATTAGGAAAGAATCTGTGAGCCTAAGAGCAAAGAAAAGTGTCTGTAGTAAAGATAAATGCAGAAATAAAATGAATATATAAATTTTTATGCAACGAATTACAAACAAAACTAAAAGGCAATAGCAAACTGGGAAAGTCCGGCAACAGAGAAAATAGTAAATTTTGCCAGTCTGCAAAATACTTTTATTTTTATGAAATTGGCAGATGTTTATATTCAATATTTGGAAGGGAGGCACATCTTCATATGTAATCCGAGTTCTCTGTTGTGTTCAAGTGTATCTATGTGTAGGAAAAATATAAAAACAAAGCAACATAAAATGTTAACATGATTTTCTTTTGGTTGTGGGATATTTTTAATACATTTTTGCATCTTAATTTATTATACTGCTTATATATTGCTTTTAAACATAAGAAAATTATTTTTAAAATATTTCAAACATATGCTATATTTTGTGCATTTCAAAGAGGAAAGTGGCATTTAATTTAATTTATTTAAAGGGTGCTGTTGTGCAAACGTGTCCCAAATTTTAAAGGACAGAAATTTCTATTTTAAACGTTAAGTATATTGAACTCTAAAAAAGTTTACTTGTTTAAACAATATCTTCCATCTCATACTACTCCATCAGTAGAAAACTTTCACTCTGACAATAACTGTGTATATATACTTTATAAGCTGCAACCTTAGTTTTCTGATAGAGCAATGAATCAGGAAATTAATTAGGTTAGTGGCTTATAAAAAGAACTTTCTATTTAATAGTATAAAAGAGGAAAGTATTATCTCACAAAAGTCTTGTTCGGAGGGGGTGTTGTTTGGGTGTGATGTGAAATGTTGCTTTTATTATGAACTGTGTTCAAAAAACTTAGAAAACCACTGCAGAAAAAATAACATGCTTAGTGTTGTTTAAAAATAGCCTGATCAAGGAGGGCGCAATGGCACATGCCTGTAATCCCCACTATTTGAGAGGTGGAGGCTAGGAATCACTTGAGTCCATGGGTTTGGGACTACCCAGGGCAACAACATGAAACCTCGTTATCTAAAAAAAAAATTAAAATAATAAAAATCGCCTGACCAGTTATCTTTTGGCAAAAAGGCAGATCTTTCCATTGTTATCAAGTGCCCTGTGGCCTTCCTCCACTTCTTAGCAGATTCTGGGTCACCTGATGTTCTTAGAGAGTTATATTACAAAGGAGTCATTAGAATAACCAATAATTCCTGTAACCGATGAAAAATATATAATTGAACTAAATTTATCTTGAGCATGTTAGTAAATAAACTGCTTGAGTCTTGTATGTAGGGTTTTGTTTACTACTCTTGTAAATTAAAATTAGCCAGAGATCTACCATGGGGATCCAAATTCCCTAAGCAATATTTAAAAGAACTTAGTAGATTAAAGCATGCTGGCATGCTGGTGAATTGTTATTTATGAGCACTAGCATTATTAAGCCAAGAATTATTTCCCTATTCTTTAAATTACTTAGTTATTTAGATCTAAAGAGAAATTTATTCCCTTTAATCCTTAGAAAATTTAGAGGTTACTATTTGTTAACCTTTGAGAAAAATATACCTTACCTTCTAAGGATCCTTGAAAATATACCTCAAATATGAGCACAATTGAAATCTATGTAAGACTGAGATCAGCATGTCAAAGGGCAAAGAAGCATTTAGATTAAGGTATAAAAAAATTAATATTGGTGATAAACATTAGGTTATTGAGGAAAATTATTTATTATAACATAAGCTCATGAATTTTCTAAAACTTTAATTAAAACTACTCAGATTTCTCCACTGTAATCAATAATTATTACCTCTTGAGACCAAAAAAAAGATTTTTTATTTTTATGTTCACTTCTTACATATGTATTTCTGAAATTATCTTCAAAGATATATAGTTATGTTTCATTTATTCACATGCAATTCTCCATAAAAGAATTTTTTAACACTGAATCATTTTAAACATTTATCACATTTTAAATTGTTAATTTAAGCTTGAGTTTTAGTTTGAGTAATATTAAATGAGGTGTATTTTTGTGTCAAAAATCATAATTCATAACCAAAAAGTGAAAAAGGTGTTATGCACAACTAGATCACCCATGATAATCTTCTTCAAAAGAATGAATCACTGAAAAGGAGTCATTCCATACCTTACTGACACTAGGTGAAGATCTGACCAGAATGACCAGATTGACAATAGAAACATGAGAGGCTTAGGTACTGATGTTGATTTTTCTTCACTGAAATGAAAGAGGAAAAGAGGGGTATATAAATACCTCTAAACAGTAACTAATACATCCTCTTGACATAATTACAAAGTTTGAGTGGTAAAATCCAATGAATTATGAGAAAAACAGTCTGCAAGCTCAAAAAGTATGCAAGTTACTTAGCAGCAATTAGTAATTCCATCTATGCAGATGTAGTCAAAAGAAAGAAAATCAGAAATTATATGCTAACAACAAAAGATTTAGTTTTTGTAATTCTATTTACTAACTGATTTCCAGCATTTTATTATAATCAATGTAGATTGTAATTCTGAAAGAAAAATTTGCCATATTACAGCTTTGGTAAAAGAAAGTAGGAAAAAGAATATAATTTTTCTGCTCAGTGAGCTTTGCTGGAAAGTGGTTTTGTCATCCCACAAATTGCTATAAATTGTTCGGTAAATCTCCCTATTCCCTTTACGCATCCTACACATACCCAGCTTGGTTTCCAGGAACAGATGTCTTTTCCACTTCCATACTCAATACCCTTGTTTACTTTTCATTTGCTACCTCTTCCCCATCCATATATCTCACAACTTCCAAATGCTAGCACAGTCCCATCTAATCCCATTCACTAACTGTTCATTCACTAATCCCACCGCACAAGCTGGATATAAGTAAGGTCTTTCTTCACCAAAGCCAATAGAATTTTATGTTACACTTCTCTTATGATACCTTCCAGTCTACTATGTATCAGTTGTTTCCCCCCTTAGCCCACTTGACACTACTGAACAACTCCATAATTTTATCTTTATTTGCATTGCCCATTGTGTAAAAAAAAAAAAACACAAAAAACAAATATTTGTTGAGTGAACAGTTATGTACAGAGAATTCTGTTTAAGATTCAAAAAAAAACTTGAGCAGGGCCAGGCATGGTGGCCCATGCCTGTAAGCAGCAGCAGCCTAGGAAGCTGCAGCAGGGACCAGGGATCGCGATTCAAGTCCCACTCGGGGCAACGTAGCAAGACCTAGTCCCAAAAAAAATAGCTGGGTGTGGTGGCACACACCTGTAATCCCAGCTACCGAAGCTGAGGCTGGGGATTGTTTGAGTCCATGGTACCCCGGGCAATGTGAGCCTGCAGTTCCATGGGCAAAAATAGCAAGACCTAGTCTCAAAAAAAAAAAAAAAAAAAAAAAAAACAAAGAAAAACTGAGCAGAAAGTTTAATTAAAATAGTAACAATCATACCTCATTGTAAGGAGGGCTTTTTTTTTTTAGTCTAAAATAAAGTAGTGAATAAAATAACTGAATTAAAAGCTATAGATCTGTGAATGTTTATTATAAAGTTGCTACCTTATACTGGCACTCTTTCAGACTCTTTTTGTGTTATTTAATTGAATTTTACAGTATTAAAATACTACTAAGAGTTAGTACCAAGGAGGGGGATAGATCAGTATCTGTGGATTAATACCCATGTGCTAACAGTTGAAAGACTACTCCAGCTGAGGGACCAGCAACAATGTGGCTTATCTAACAAATAGGAAATTAAGAAAACAAGGATTTTCTAAGGCCATAAGTGGCCAGTTGTCTCACTCCAGATAGTGTCCAATAGTCCCAAACAAAGGGCTGTGCATGCAAGATGATGCTGTTCTGCCAACAAGGGCCTGGAGATGGTGGTGCACTGTTCAGGATAGCCCCAGGGTCCAGTTCATGGTGGCAGCGGAAGTGCTCACAGATGGGGTGACTAAAGTGATGCCACAAAGGCCTGGCTGAACAGCACTTGACCAGATACAACAGAAGCAGCAGTACCAGGAGGGAGGCAGTATGAGTCAGTAAACAGCTCTCAAAGGTGGCTGGACACAGAGTGACGATCACCTGTGAACAGTGCTGGTTAACTCCTTCAATAGTGCTGGTTGCCTCCTGTCACCAGGAGATAGTGTAAGACACTAACCTACACTAACAAAAAACAATTCTTTGTGAGCTATTGGCATAAATCAAGATCACTCAGCTCTTTTTGAGACACTAGGCCAGGCCAGCAGTGCTCTTCACAGGCAGTGCTAGAGGCAGGGCTAGAAGCAGGTGCAACCACCAGATCTCTGCAAAAGGCTATGGAGGTCTAGAAGTCTGCTAAGTCCCATGGAGTTCATCTGTTCAATACGTCTTTTGAGGCCGGGAACAGGCTCTTTCTTCTCTTTGGAGGCTGGGAGCAGAATGATGTTGCCCTGCCCTCTGTCCTCTTTCAGGTTTCCCCACCCTACAAGCCGGATTGAACCATTTTCATTCCTAAGAGTCATTGGTGCCAATTAGCACCAATCAGCTCACTTAATTTTTCAGTCTAAAGAATTACCTCACCACCATTCACCACCCAGGTGCCAGATACAAACAGGAAAAGTCCAGAACCTTTACAGCCTCTACCTCCCCTAAAATCAGAGCTGGTTCATGGGCTGGAGGGATCCAGGGAGCCACAGCAAAGTTAGCCCCAGTGGGACTGGAGACACACTGTACCCAGTGCCTCTTTTTGGAGGGTCTGTGGACTGGGAACTACTGCTACTGCCTCCATGCCTGAGCCCACAGTGGGGCTGCTCACAGTAGAGGCCACAAGAGGTGGAATGCCTGCTGCTTTGACATATATACATATATATATGACATATATAGGAGAGAGAGAAGGGAGGGAGGGGCAGAGAGAAAGAGAGAGAACGGAAAGAGAGAGAACGGGAGGGGGGGGGCTGGTGCTGCCTGGCCCATAGGCTTGTGCACTGGGGCCTGCAGTGCCAATGAAGCCTGTGTTCCTCGCCGCTCTGGTAGCAGGAAATCCAGTCATGACCCAGGGCTTGTGTCATGGGGATCCCATTTCAGTATCACTGCACAGTAGCCCTCATTCTACAGCTGAGCACACTTACACTGAGAATTTAAGTGATTTAACTGTTTACAACAGGTAACTAGTAGAGCTAGATTTAAACTCAGGATTTTCTTCACATTATCACTGCACCAGTATTTTAATATCTATTTAAAAGCTTGGGGAATCCTAAAATGAGGAAATTATCCTAACGATCTTTGTTTCATGTCTGTGTATGCACTCAGTAGATTACCTTTAAACCATTATAATTGTGTAAAGTGAAATAATGACTACAATTTAAAAACCACAAATTGTTGTTTTATGATTTTATGTTTCTTTTGTATTGCTTTAGGCTTATAATTTTTGTATTTCATTTTTTTCCCCACAACTATTAAGAGAGAACCTCTAAATAATGAATACATTTCTGGTTCAGGAGGAATATTGCTGGTTCTATTTATTTAGTAGTTGAATAATAGTTTTAAAAAAAATCTAGAACCAATTGCTTCTAACACTTGCTTGGTGTTTATTCCTGAGCTATCAGTATCTTTTAGGATCTAGGACTTTAGAACTACTCCTAAGTGATAGTAACCAATATTAATTAGTGCTTTACTCTATTCCAGGCATTTTGTTAAGCATTTTACATGCAGAGTTTTCTTTATAGTACTAGGTGTGAAATTTTCTGGTAGCTGCATGAATCTAATAAAGTATATAAAGTAGATTTTCATTTTTCAATACACTGTGAAGATAATAAAGTCACCTTAAAACATTTAATACTTAACATTTTTCATTTAAAAACAAAGAAGCTACATTTTCAAATTAGATTGTAATAAATTAATTTTAACCTAAGAACTTGACCATATTTACAATTAAAATGTATGAGGACTTTTTAAGTGTGTCATTTTGAGAATCTTGCAATATCTTTTAAACCTTTTCCATACAAGCATAACTGCTTTAAAAAATATTTAATAGAGCTCTATTGTTTTACATCCTTGTTAATACTTTGACAGTATAGGATTCTTCCTCTTAGGTGTGGTCACCTTAGCTCTCCAACCACCAAAGCACCCAGAGTCCTACACCATAGTCCACTGTGCTCTCCCCCAGTTCCTGTTCTCAGACCTCCTCCTCATACTCCCCCTCTGAATGCCTCAGGTCAACTTTCAAAGGTTGGTTTTAAAGGCCATTTTGTCTTTGACCCTTTGTTGGGTTTCTGTATATTCCGTATATAAGTAACACCACCCATATTTCTCTTTCTCCTTCTGGCTTGTTTCTAAGCAAAGCTACTTTTCAAAGTGTTTTTTTGTATTGATAGTTTTAGTGTACAACACAGAAAGAGCACATTCTATTCAAATGTTAGGAAATGATACTAGTTCATGGGCTGACCACTGAATACCAAAGAATATTCCCTACCAAATGTTCATATAGGTTTTTGTACTAAACTAGCTAATAAAAAGTACTCATACTTTAATCATAACTATTCTAATAATCTCTTTTAGTGATATCTGAATAATAGATGTGATGGAATTGGGTGTTATTAGGAGATAAAACATCTTTCACTAAGGAAGATATATTTAGCATACTTAAGTAGTTTACAAAAGGAGATACAACTTGTATGAAGACTTTTTACCATTAAGAACAGAGAAAGAAATTTATTCAACCATTTTGCAAACTCAGGCACAGTTTTCAGGTCATCATCACTGTCATCAGAAAAATGCAAATCACAACCACAATGAGATACCATCTCATGTAAATGGCCTTCATTAAGAAGACCAGAAATAGTGTTGGCAAGGTTGTGGAGAAAAAAAGAACTCTGTTGGTATACTGATCCTGCCTCTATGGAAAATTGTGTGGTGGGTTTTGCAAAAGACTAAAAATGGATCTACTATGTGACCCTAAAATTTCAATTAAATATCTACCTGGAGAATACAGAAATATTGACTCAGAGGATATATGTATTCCTATATTCATGACAGGCCTATTTAAAATTTCTCAGTTATTAAAACAACCTAAGTGGCAAAAGAAAGGAGCAGATCAGGAAAAAAATTTGATATAGATAGATAGATAGATAGATAGATAGATAGATAGATAGATAGATAGATAGATAGATAGATAGATAGATAGATAGATAGATAGATAGATAGATAGATAGATAGATAGATAGATAGATAGATAGATAGATGTACAGTGGAATAATACTCAACTAAAAAAAAGTATGAACTTCCATTTATGACAGTGTGGACAGAACTAGAGAGAATGTTAAGCAAAACAAGTCAGAAACAGATGGACAAAATGAGATGGTCTCACATGTTTTCACATAACAAAGGGTCAGTCAAAACCAAGCCATTAGTAAGCTTAACATTTGGCTGCAAAACTGAGACAAGCCAAGACAGATGGAATGAAGGAGGATGGAATGAAGAAGGAAAGGACTGCATGAGAACATGATGGAAGATTGCCTGGGCACTGACGGTGGGCAGGGTATGAGGTTTGAACCTGTGACCCCCAGAACAGATACAAAAATGTAAACTTCCTTTACCTCGAACATAATTCAGAGAATTAAAAACAAAAATGTTACTAAACCCTTTTAAATAAAATTTTAAATGTCATCCATCCAATGCATTAATATTCTATAATCTCCTGACATTTTTTTCAAATGTTTTTCAAAGCTCTACACTAGGAATGGTTATTTGAATACTATACACATGTGATGTATATGCTATACACATGTAGTGATTAAGCAAAACACATTAGGAAAGCACTTACATACGGCTCTTTCCTCAAAAATCTTAAGTCCTATAGAAGTGTTCAACAATACCAATTAGAAAATGTCATAAGACTTGAATTGATAATTCTCAAAAAAAATATATACCAACAACTAATAAATGCTCAATACTTGATCATCAGGATACTATAAATCAAAGCAACAATGAGATTCCACCTCATTCTTATATCCAAAGAACGGAAAATAGTAAGTTGTGAGCAAAGATATGGAGAAATTAGAAAGCTTATATACTTTTGCTTGCTATAGGCTGAATGTTTGTGTCCCTCAAAAGTTAATATGCTGAAATCCTAACGCCCAGTGTGATAGTATTAGACAATAAGGCCTTTGGGAAGTAATTAAGTCATGAGGGAAGAGCCCTCATGAATGTGATTTATGTCCTCATAGCTGAAGACTTGGAGAGTCCCCTCACCCCTTCCACCATCTTAGGATGCAACAAAAAGGCTAAGAACCAAGAAGGCCCTCACCAGAACTCAACCTGCTGGTGTCCTGATCTTGGACTTCCCAGTCTCCAGTGGGACTGGAAAACAAATTTCTGTTGTTTATAAACTACCTCGCCTGTGGTATTTTGTTATATCAGTCTGAAAAAAGACATGCAAGTAACTTAAAATGGTAACGCTGGGTATGGAAAATGGTGTGACACATCCTATAAAATTAAAATAAAATTACCATGTAATTAAGCAGTTTCACTCCTGGGTGTATATCCTAAAAGAAACGCATGTTCCCCACATGATATCTGTACATTCATATAGAATTATTCACATTAGCCAAAAGATAGATGCAACTAAAGTGGCCATTGACAGATGAATAGACTTAGAAAATGAGTAATACACCTACAATGGAATTTTATTCAGCCTTAAAAAGGAATGCGATTGTGATATGTGCTGTTATAGTGTGAACCTTAACATTATGCTTAGTAAAATCAGTCACCAAAAGACAGGATTCTTTTGGTGAAAGAATGGCAGAATACTGCAGGACTCCACCTATAGGAGGTATGTAGTGTAGTCAAATTCATAGATACAAAAAGTAGAATGGTGGTTGCCAATGGTGCTATTGTTAATGGATACAGAGTTTCAGTTTTACAAAATGAATGTTTCTGGGGACTAATGGAAGTGATGACTACACAACAATGTGAAGTTACTTAATATTATCCAGTTGTACTCTTAAAGATGGGGAAGACAGTGTATTGGGATTCTGCATTGAAATAGAACCAATAGGAAATATTTATATTAGTCATACATCCCTTGACAGGAAATATGTTCTGAGAAATGTGTCATTTGGCAATTTTATCATTGTGCAAATGTCAGTGTGTACTTCAATAAGCCTGTGTGGTTTAACCTGCCTAGGCTAACTGGCATAACCTGTTGAAGCCACTGTCATATGTGTTGTTGACTAAATGGTGTCAAGTGATGCATGACTATGTGTGTGCATGTGTGTGTGTTTGTGTACAGAGAAGTCGACAATCTGCCTTCTGCAAGCTGGAGAACCAGGAAAGTCAGTCGTTTAATTCAGTCTATGCCAGGTCCTAAAAACCAGTACCTGAGGGCAAGGGAAAATGGATGTTCCAGTTCAAGCAGAGAACAAAATCTCCCTCCTGTCTGTTCAGGCTCTCTAAGGATTGAATTATGCCCACCTGCACTGGAGAGGGCATATCTTGTTACTCAGTCAAAACAGCCTCACAGACACACCTTGAAATGTTTTACCAACTTTCTGGGCATCCAGCCTAGTTAAATTGACCCATAAAATTAGCACCACAGATTGTTAATTTTGTTACGTGTATTTTACCACAGTTAAAAGTAAAAATAAAAAGCCCTAAGAAAATATACATGGCAATTCCAAGCAAGCTCTCTTTAAAAACATAAGTTTAACACATACATCATTAACCTTTTTGTTCCCAATAAAACCTTATTGCAACTTGACAGCTGACTTGTTATGGCAAAATAATGTGAACCATAGTTATTCCAACAGTGCCAAAAATTCACCCTTACTGACCCAGCTGCCATCACAGAAACTTCAGGACAACTAATATTGTGGTCTGAAAGACTGAGTCATTTAGTTCTCTTAATCACTCCAGTAGTCACAGTAAAACTCTGTGACTACAAGTTCAGAGTGTTTCCAAAAGTACCTATCATTATTCCCCCTAAATGCTCCTGCAGATAATAAATACAAACTTAACTAACAGAATTACTTTTGTACTTTGAAAGCTTCCAGTGTTTGTCTGTATTTGTTTGTGCTTGTTACACCTTTTTGAATTGCTTCTCTACTTGTCTGACTTGTGCAAAGGACAGGAGCACATAGTCAGGACTTGCTCCAAGCAGTGCAAAAGTAAAATAAGGCTTAATGAGCATTAGTAGGCAGAGAATGATGGAATGCCCTGGCCACTGGCCCTCTCACTATCTTGTGGTAAGGAACACTTGAGTCAGCTGTAGTGGGGTGAAGGAAATTTGGAATACCAAGACAAAAAGAAAGCCTCTTAGTTAGGATAAATAGTCTTGCTCTAAAGAGTCAGCCTCTGCTATTAGCCTAGTCTTTTACTATCTAAGTCAGCCTTGCTGGGCCTGCTCCTTGCAATCAAAAGGTAGGAGAAAAGGAGCCCAGAACCATCAAGCGGTGCCTGTCCTTATTTTTGCTTTAAAACATAAGCTCCCCACCTCTCAGATCTTTTCCTAATTCATCTCTCTGCCTGCAGCACCATAAAGTACTTGACAAATGATATTGTTATTTACATAAGGTAATAGAAAGAGAGCGGGGAATTCAAATATTCACGAAGCTTAGAATCAAAACTGCATTTTCATGAGTTTTATGGTTTTATGAGTTTTATAATCTGCATCAGGATCTTTCAAATCAGCATTATTGACATTTGAGGCCATATAACTTTTTGGTATGTCATTTTTCTTTATTAAAGGAAGCCAGTGACACCTCTGTCACTACAATCAAAAAGGTCTAGACATGTTCTCTCCACTAAAGTGTTCAAGGATTTTAGTTACACTTCATAGGAACAAGAGGGAAGCATACATCTGCTGTAGTATTTCCCAGAAAGGAAAGTTCAGCCTGAATGATTTTGACCCAGAAAAAAAACTAATGGGAAAACTTTCTTGCATATACATTTGTTACCTCCAGCTTTGACTTTGCCAGCTCTTATTGCTACAACTGGGTTTATGCTCTCAAACAAGAACAAAGAACGTAGCAGTGGCAGATGTGGGGTGAGGGAGGAGGAGTTTGGTACAGAAACAACCTCAAACTTGTTCATCCAGACATTACTTCAAACATAATCTACTCCAAATTATTGAGCTAGCTCTTTGTACCCAAATTCTTTTTTAAGACATCTTAACCTTCCTCTTAGCAGACTTCCCTTTCTAAACTTATGGAACAAAAATAGCCATCTGTCTAACCATCTATTCATACAGCGCTACCACGAAGGTGTTCATTGATTCATTAGCACTCTGGAGAGAAACAGAATTAATAGGAAAGTTATAGCCATGCATCATTTAACAAAGATAATTCTGAGAAATGTGTCATTCGGTGATTTTATCACTGTGCCATGACAGAGTAATTACACAAACCTATCTGGTATAGCGTACTATACACCTAGGCTTAATGTTACACCTAATGGGACCACGGTTTTATCTGTTACTGATTAAGCATTGCTAAGTGATGCATGTCTGTGTGATGTAGTGGGGAGGGGGTGTGTACATGTGTGCACACAGACCGAGAAGTCCCACAATCTGCTGCCACCTGTGAGCTAGAAAACCAGCAAAGCTGGTGGTGTGATTCTTATGTGTGTAAAAAAAAAAAAGGGTCATGGTAATCTACAAGACCAATGTATCATAGAACTGAAAATGAAGGAGTTTCTGATTAATGAGCAATAGGTTTTATAGTACTGACAGTTTCTTCTGAAATCCATTAATTGTATGGTGGCAGGTTTTAGGTTGCAGTGAATTAAAGTTTAATTCATTTAATAGGACTAGTACCTAAAAATGCAACTGGTTTATTTTCTGTAGTGTCCTTTCAGAGCAGAATATTTTAACAGCATCTTTCTCATTAATTATTTCAAAATTAAAATAGGTTACTAAGATCAGAGCACAACTTTCAGCAAATCACCTAGGTGAAAAAAAACCTGTATATATGTATGGTTACATATTGATACTCCTGATTGACTCCTAACTTAATTGAGGAAAACAATAGCATTTCTTTAATAATAGAAATTATTCTAGCAATTAAAGTGAGAAAATGTAGCCTAAATGGAAAACACATTAAGAAAAATATGTACTGTTTTATGTTAAATATGTTTCAGGCATAAAAGTATTTCACATTAACTAGGCTTTTCTCATTAGCTATTTTTTTAAATTGCAATAAAATGGTTGGAGACTATGCATGCAGTCAGTAAACACCACAGTGATAGTGGTTTGCTCTGCAAAGACTTAATTTTTATTACCATTACCTTAAAAATATTTACTGAATATCCAAGGACAAGAAGTGTAAAGTATATTATGCTCAAAAAGTCTTGTCATTTATTTGGAGGACAAATACCAAACAAATAACATGA
Organism: Uropsilus gracilis; assembly: GCA_004024945.1. NCBI lineage: Eukaryota > Metazoa > Chordata > Mammalia > Eulipotyphla > Talpidae > Uropsilus > Uropsilus gracilis. The sequence continues at coordinate 27,537 of PVHY01009500.1, forward strand.
TAAACCCTAAAGAAAGATTTATCAGAAGGCTAACAATTCCTAAATGAGTGACTTCACTGTTCACTTTTCACTGGTCCCTTCTATAAAACTTCTGTATACAGAATCTTAAGTTGAATCTTAAGAAAGAAATAGGATTCTATATCACCGACAATATTTCCTAGGAAATTGATACCTGATATGCCTAGAGAACTAAGCATGATTCTTTTCCAGGTGCTATGATATCCAGAAATATTAAGGTGCAGTTACTACTGTCAAGAACATTTTATTTCAGGAACTAGACATTTTTTTTTAATATCCTAAATCATAATTTAGAGCACTAAGTGTTAAACTATTGGCAATTGGAGTTATTGGCGTTCAGAAAAGGAAGAGAAACATTTGCAGAAAAATTGTCAGGAAACACTTTGTGAAGAAAATCTTCATTGTAAAATTGGTATCATATAGATCAGAAGAAATGACAACAAATAAATGCAAAGTAATATTAATAAACATCAAAATGTAGGAAATGTAACTTTATTTAGCAGTAACACAACAAAAGCAATTTGACAATCAAGAAACATCTTGATTGCTACTTTATCTTTGAATATTTTCTTTTATTTTCTTAAATATTGGAGAAAAATCTCTGGTATCCTAGACAGATGTTCCCATTGTTTCCATTTAGTAGCTCTTATATATTTGTTTAACTTGGAAAATGGCCTGAAATTTTGTACATTTGTGTTATTTACACAAGATACTTATTTTTCTTTTATTAGGGTAACAGTGATGTACAACATTGTGTTTTAGAAGTATAGGATTCCCCTTTCAGGTGTTTTTCCCAAACCACACCAACCACCAAACCACCCACAGTTCACCATCGTAGTTCATTGTGTTCTCTACTAATTTGACCTCTGCTTTCCCACTTTTTCTGGTAGCCTCATCTATAATCAGCTGTCTAGAGTCTCTTATTAGTTTGGCTTTATCTGACCCTTTACTTCTCATTTTTCCACTTAAAAGTAATGCCATGCTGTATTTTTCTTTCTCCTCCTGACTTATTTCATTACCTATCACCCCCTCTACATCCTGCTACAAATGGCAAGAGTTTATCATTTCTGATAGCTTTGTATATATACCACATCTTCTGATCCATGTATCTGATTTGGGTACTTCAATAACTTGACCGTAGTGTTGCAATGAATATGGGAATGCACATTTCCCTTCCAATCTGTATCTTTATAATCTTTGGTTAGATAGATACCTATGAATAAAATTGCTGAGTCATACGGCAGATCTATTTTTAATCTTTTTAGAACTTCCATATTGTATTCCATAGTTGCTAGGACAGTCTACATTCCCACCAACAGTGTAAGAGGGTTTGTTTTTCTCTATGTCTTCACCAACACTTCTTGGTTATTTTCTTTTTGATATGGGCCATTCTCAAGGATGTGAGGTGGTATCTCATTGTGATTTTGATTTGAATATTCCTGAGAATAAGCGATGACAAACATTTTTTTTCATGTGCCTATTGACCATCTGTATGTATTTTTGGAATGCTGCCTATATCTCTTTTGTTTGCTATTTCATTGGTTAATTTGTTTTCTTTTGTTGAATTGTATGAATTTTTTGTAGGTCTTGTATATCAGCCCTTTACCGGGCTTTTGGTGTCTGAATAGTTTCCCTGTTTCATTAGTGTCCTTTTGTTTAAGTGATGTTTTCTTTCTCTGTGCAGAAGCCTTTTAGTTTGATGTAGACCCAATTTTTCACATATTCTTTTGTTCCCTTGCTGCTGGAGAAGAATCCACAAAGACGTCTTTGAAGCTTATGTCATAGTGTGTTTTGTTTATAGCTTCTTCTATATGTTTAATGGTTTCAGTTTTTACATCCAAGTCAGGTTTTACATCCAACTCAGGTTTTACATCCTTTTTTAGTTTATTTTGGAGTATGGTGTGGGTTAGTGATCTGCTTTTATTCTTTTGCTTGCTACTGTCCACTTTTCCCAACTCCACACAATGCAAAGACTTTCCTTGCTTCAGGTTATATTCTTGGCATATTTGCTATAGATTAACTAACCACATATTTATTTCTGGACTTTCAATTTATTCCATTGTTCTGTGTGACTACTTGTGTTCCAGGCCCATTCAGTTTTATTATATCTTTGTAATATAGTTTGAGGTCTAGACATGTGATAATCCCATTCTTTCTCTTTTTTTGTCAAGATGGCTTCGGCTATTTGGGGTCTTTTGTGTCTCCATATGAATTTCAGTATGTTCTCTTACTTCCTTGGTTCTAGTTCTTTGGAAACTGCCATTGAAACTTTGATAGGGATTGCATTTAATATGCATATCTCTTAGAGGAGAATGGCATTATATATTATTATTATAAAAGATGTTATAATGCCAATGTTAATTCTTCTAGTTGGTGAGCAGATGTCTTTCCATTTTTTGTATCTTTTGTTTCTTTTAGCAAATTCTCATAGTTTTCTTTGTATAGGACCTTAACCTTCTTTGTGTTTACTCATAGTTATTTTTCAGAAGCAACTACAATAAGATTTTTTTTCCCTAATTTCTTCCTTTTCTATTTCATTATTTGCATATAGGAAAGCAACTGATTTTGGTGTTTGACTCTGTAACTTGCTACTTTATTGAACTAAAACATTGTTTCATTTAGGTTTTCACTAGAGTCTTTAGGGTTCTCTACCTGTATAGTATCTTGTTATCTGCAAATAATAATAGCTTTACTTCTTTCCCTACTTGGTTTCCTTTTAAATTTTTCCCTTGCCTAATTTCTCTAGCTAGAACTTCCAGTATCATGTTGAATAATACTGGTAAAAATGGACATCCTTGTCTATATTATATCTTAGAGAAAAGGTCCCTAGCTTTTCACCATTGAGAACATAGTTAGAAACAGGTTTTTATATATGGCCTTTATTATGTTGACATACATTACATATTTGCACATATTTTTGAGGGTTTTCATAAGTAGAAATTGAATCTGATCAAATACTTTCTTAACTTCTACTGACATATTTATATGGATTTTACCTTGTCTTTTTGATGTGATGAATTACATTGATTGATTTTCAGGTATTGAGCCACTATTTCCCTTATGTAAAAATCCCATGTGTTCATGGTGTATAATGCTTTTAATGCATTGTTGGATTTGGTTTGCAAAGATTTTATTGAGGATTTCAAAATCTGTATTCTTTAGGAAAATTGGTCTGTAGTTTTCTCATTTTATTATCTTTGTTTGGTTTTGGTAGTAATTTGACCTCATAAAATGTGTTTGGGTGTATTCCCTTTTTCTTGGTGTCTTAAAGCCCCCTGGTCCTGGACTTTCGTTTTGGAGGAGAGTTTTGGTTGGTTTCACTTCTTTTTATTTATTCAAATTTTCTGTTTATTCCATATTCAGACTTGACTGTATCATTCTAAGAATTTGTTCATTTTTTCTAGATTACTGAATGGTGATAGTGACCTCTTATTATCCTCTGAATATCTGTCCCTATCCTCAAGCCTTAGTGAGGCCAGCTCCAGCCATGGCTCCCTTGGAGCCAGCAGGCCCACAAGTCTGTCCTGATCTGAGTATAAGCCTGGCAAGACTTTTTTCCCTTTTATGCCTGTCTCTTAGACTCTAAAGTCAAGTACAAATTAAATGGGCCAATCATATGCAAGCTAAATGCACCAGTGAGGTTCAAACTCAATGATTTGGATTGAAAAATGGAAAACTGGATGATTAGTGCTGGGCAGTCCAGTCACACACCTTGGATTAAAAATGGTCCAATCCAATTTATAGGGTGGGACAGAGCAAGAGCCGGCTTGATTCAGTCTGCAGATAGTCTCTAAGGGGAGCGGCATTTGTCAATCACCTTCAAAGAAGGCTTCTGCTGCCAGCATCCAAAGAAAGAAGGACCCTTTTCCTTGCATTCAAACAGGAAGCATTTGTCAGATCACCTTTGAGGAAAAATTCAGTAGATAATCTCTGAAGAAAGAGAAGCATCTATCACCTCTGTTGGATTCAGCAGACCTCCATGGACTTCTGGTCTTCCAGACTTGCAGACCTCCAGATCTCTGGACCTCCACAACTCCATAGACCTTTGCAGATACTTAGCCATTACACGTGCCCCCAACCCTGTCTCTGAGGTCACCTGCAAGGAGCATCATAGCATCCATCCTAGCATCTCACACAGCCTCTTATTCTCTGGTACCACCTCTTGGTGCTATTGAATCCATCACTGTATGGTCTGGTATAAGTCCAGCCTCCATACTCCCACTGTGGGCTACTTAGAATTACCTCATTTTCCCAGAGTAGCCTTTGTTTGGGACTTTTGGATAATGGGAACACTATCTGGAGTGAGACAACTGGCCACTTACAGTCTCAAAAACTCTCCTTTTCCTCAAACTCCTGTTTGTTACGTAAAACCTGTTGGGTAGACTCTGAGTCTGAGTGATCTTGCAGTTGTGAGCTTGGGTGACAACCCACTGACAGTGAATGTCCCCAGTCCTATTCACTGCCCTTTAATTCTGTCTGGAACTCTTTGACTTTCTTTTGTACTGTTTCATAATTACTAAAAGGAGTATATTCTGCTTTGTGTAAAAGCCAGATACGAAAGAACTTACAGAGATAGTCTTGTCAACACTGATGAAAAAGTATGTTAGAACAGTACAGACTTAAGTAGACAGGAAAGGGAAAGATACCTAGAAGAGCAGAGTGTGAGAACTTAGTAGTTTAAAAGAACATGCTTACTGACATTATTTCTCTTTAATCATATCCTCTAAGAAGAAGGTATATGTGAAAGAAATTATTTTGCTGAAGGAAAAAGTACATATTTTTGTGTTTCATTTCTTTTGATAGCAAAGTAATTGCCTCTAGGTCTCTCCAAGTTGACTAACATTTGACAGCTAGTCTAATGAACATTTATTTTAAAATCACACATTTCAGCAAAAATAGCCTATCTTGCAATTTGGGACTAAACCATCCTTCTCTCACCTTTAGTTTAAAAAGTAACTATGTGTCTTTTATCCTTATCTCAGAACTGAGCAGTTTTATCTCCTAGGCATTTAGTAATGATCATAGTTTATAGTTTTGCTACAACCCATTGGTTTGTCCCTCATAGAAATATAGATCTTCATCATGGAAAAGAGTACAGTGAAATGTAAGCCAACCTTTCTCAAGTTGTTCATTTATATAACATGTCCACTTTGGAAACCTGAGTTTACTTTTTTAAATTTTTTAAATTAGACCCCCACAGGCAATGCAGTTTGGCTTTATGAGAGTTGTGGATTTATTTTATTGTTTCCCTTTGCATTATTTTTTACATACAATGGCAATGACTATCATTTCTTCATTAGGTGCTTATGTGCATTTAGAAATACAAGAGCAGTTATCAAAACCACACTACTTGATTCCTGAAAAAAACCAAACACAGAGTTACCTTACGAATGATTAATTCCACTCGTAGATATATCCACAAGAGAATCAAGAATAAATCTTACATAAAAACATGTAGTAATCATAGTAGCATTATTTATAATACCAAAAAGGGTTTACAAACCAAATGTCCAGCAAATAATAAATGGATAAAATGTGGCATATACATATATACACAGTGATAAAAACATGGAGTATTATAAATTGGATAAATCTTGTAAAGCATTTCAGGTAAAGAAGCCAGACATAAAAGGCTGCATATTTTATGATTTCATTTATATAAAATACCCAAGATAGACAAATCCATAAAATAGAAGGTTACCAAGGGATTTCCAGAGACTAGAGAGAGAAAGAAATGGGAAGTGACTGCTAATGGGGTGATAAAATGTTCTGGAATCAGTGGTTACAATTGTACAACCTTGTAGATTACTAAAAACCACTGCGTCCTAGACTTCAAAGTAATATGTTTTGTAGCATGTGAATTACATCAGTTTAACAAAAAAAAAATAAAAACTACTCACTTTTAAATTTGTAACTGGGAAGCAGGTTTACAGATAAAACTTGAACCAAGGTTCAGGTTTCCTAACTTATTCAATAAAAAATTGGTGTTACATTTTTTTCCAAGAATAAATATCATTGAAATTTAGCGTAAGGAAAAAAACAATGTATGATTAATGATTATAAATTTATAGCTAATATTTTGAGTTTTTTTCAGTTTTCAAACCAGTTATGTCCATTATAAGTTAAGTACTATTGTAATTTGTTGCCTCACCAAAACTATGCATAGGAGGTATTGTAATTCCAATTTTGTAGAAAGAGAACTTTTGGTATTATTTTTTATTTTTCTTTTTTTAAGGATTTCTAGGACCAGGTGGTATCTTTTTCATCTCTTATAGGCAGTAAACAATGTATAGTCAATACATGTTTAGGTGAATGAGTAGACAAATTAAGGCTTAGAGAGGGAGGGCAATGGGCTATCTACAGATTAAACAAAGCATTGTTTAAGTACCACTTTTTGGCATTCACATCCTATTCAATTTCCTCAATACCACATCCATGACTCCTGTATTACGAAACATATTTGTTCAAGTTCCCATCTTTAATCTGGTATCATACTGTTATTTGAAGCCCGTTGGAGTTCTGCAGCAGTTATCGTTGATATGACATATTTTAAGGCCTCAAGGAAAACTAAAGTTAAGCACTTGTACAAACTAAACATTATTATTTACTACCAAAACTTCAGTTAGTACAACATACATCCTCCAGCTCGCTGCTATTTTTCAGTTACTATGTTGTGCACTAGGAATGAGACACAGAAATGGATAAGTTACTAAATGTGATGCACCAAGCATCTTTTTTAATGAGCTATTTTCAGGCTGGTAGGAACTCCACCACATGCTTCATCACTTTCTCCTTGTCAGTTTTGTAGAAACTGAGTTCAGACATAATTCGAAATATTCTAAAGAAATAAGTCAAACATCAATGTGCTGCCTGTCAACTCCCAAGAAAATGAGGCTAACTGTTGTTCTAAGACATTTTCCAGCAACCCTCAGTGGGCAAAGTTTTCTATAAAAACTAACACTCCCTCTTCTGAAAACCAGGAATTTGGCATTTGAACATGTTGTCTCACAAACCGTCAGGTACCAACCACTTAGAATAACACAGGATCTTCTTGCTGGATCCACATTAGAGTACCTGGTTAACACAGGATACTTTCAAAAAGTATTAGCCACTCCTCTACATGAATTCTGTCTATTCTATGAAGACAACCTATTTCTGTTCTTAAGCTGATGCTAAGGCTATTAAAAAACAAATATTTATATAGTGGCATTAAGTTAACATGTCTCTTAGATTTTTTATTTGATCACATGTTGATCAAATAAAAGTGCTCTTACAGTCAGCATAGTACCTGGTATACAGCAGGTACATAATATCTATACAATAAACTAATCACAAACTTAGCAAGCGACTACTCAGAATTCACTTAATTTGGAAACTACATTTTTCCAAAGTCCAAGAAAAATTACTTAAACTTTAGCCTTAGTCATATATGTCAGTGAAGATATGCCAGTAAGTAGAAAACAACTGTTTCATTTCTATTTTCTATGTGAGCAACCATCTATTTAATAAAAATCAAGAATTTTTTAAATATAAAAGTAACGTAAGAAACTATGATAGTAAATGTTTTGAAAGTCTAGTGCCTATAACCTAAAAAATATACAAAATTTCAAAATTAAATGTCAGTATTTTTATTATCACTTGAAACTTCTCTTTGCTTCCCCTCACCATTCAAGTATATTTCCTCCTCTTTTTTCCCCCTCTTCTGAAATACGGGGGTCCACTTATAATATGTAGTGAGAAATATAGGTAAATTTAGTATGTTGATCGCAAGTGGCCTTTCTGTCATTACTGCATACCATATGTATAGAACTGAGCTGTTTCTCCCTGCAGCAGCCTACACACCTCAGTCACAAATTTAAATATTAATGGTATCACTGTTTTAATACATTTTATGACCTGCTTTCTTTGGCTATTTTTCTATCCTACTTGACATGTTTGGTTAAAAAAGTGGTCCCTGGTATATTGCCAGCAATCATCTACTATAAATCCTGCTTAATTACCCTACTGTAATAGAGACAGTGTTCTGTGTTATCTAGTGCTTTGGGATCTAGAATCAGTCAAGTTTTTTTAATAAGTAGCTACTAAAGTAACAGTTTTTTTAACTGTTTACACAAAATTTACACAAAATTAGAAGATATATATATATATATATATATATATATATATATATATATAGCATCTAACAGATTCCTTTCTATAAGTTTACATGTAGGGTATTTAAAACTTGGAACTTAAAATATATTTGAAAATATTAAGGGTAAAATTGTCTTATCAGAGTAGACTATAAATTCCAGTGTCATCACTAGACATCTGGCTAGAGTATCTGACTTGATAACCATTCACAATAAGCCTTATATTAGATAAAACAAATTGCTTGAATTTGGCACTTCGGTACAAGAGCCTGAGGATCGTTATAGAGTAGGGAAGAGTTTAATAACTTTATCCAAAATGTTTATTGCAATGTCAGCTGTATACTGTTAGCAAAAAAAAAAATAGACTAATAGCAAAGGGTAGCAAATGATAGGCATCAGTAATTCTTCATTTTTATCATTTATTGAAACCTTTTTAATGTATTGATTTTAATTGAATCATAATCACTATTTTTGAGAAAGGAATATATCAATACCTGCAAAACAGTCTCTCTCCAGTTTTTTCCATCTCTCTTGGAAGAGAGATCATGTATCAGTCTCCTTATTAGCAAAGAGCATAGTGATTAAGGGGATATTTCTCACAGTCAAAAGACTCAGGCAAAGTTGGGCATGGTAGCGTGCACCTTTAATTCCAGCCTAGGATGGGAGGCTGAAGCTGGGAATCGCTTAAGTTCGGGGGTTCAAGACCCGCCCGAGGCAACATAGTCTCAAAAAATAGCTGGGTGTGTTGGCGCGCACCTGTAATCCCAGCTACCTGGGGGGCTGAAGCTGGAGATCGCTTGAGTCTGGGCAACAAGAGTCTGAGGTTCCCCAGGCAACATAGCAAGACCTAGTCTCAAAAAAAGAAAGACTCGGGCAAACATGACAAGATACCATAGTGTCACTCTCTTAGGTAGAAATTGGAAGCAGATGCTTAAGGCACACTAAGGGAAAAACATTATTGACCAAGTCATTGGTATATTAGAGTCCCTATATCATGAAATACAGTTAACACTAAATCTATTTATGAATATATTTTCCTTTCAAAACCTTAGCTTCACTTAGCTTCACTTTTCTTAACATCTGCCATTTATGTTATAATCCAGCTTGCCATCTTCAAAATTACAAATTCTTCTCACACAGAAACAATATATGTCCATCTTATTTACTTGGATCAAACTTTATAATTTAAGATGCACACCACATAGGACAGAAACATGGGGATATTCTTTTAGCATCCCCCTACAATAGAAAAATCCTGAAATTATCACTTTATCACTCCAGAGAAGGAGCCAGTGAACCTGTGCTTATGTGAGACTATAGGCCAAGAGCCAGTCTATATCCAGAGTATTATCTTTTATATAATCATACCCTAATTTGACATAACTAGATTAAACTTTTCTTAATCAATTTTGTACGCATAATAGAAGGTCAACAAAATGAATCAACCTCCTCTCTCAAAATGCTTGCTTACTAGCCCAGGCTTTTGGCACAGAGCCCAAGACAGGCTCAGTGGGTGAAGCACCACAACTCAACTATCACCCTAGAGTCTGATTACAAAATTCAACAAATGGGGGAGGTGGGAAAAGGGAAGGGGGGGAGAAAAACAGTATTCAACAAATGCCATGTTAGCCCAAATAACTGCATAAAATGATACCGATTCCCAGCTAATATCACAAATATTGTAGAGGTAACCAGTAAAAGAAATGAACAAATGGCGTTGCAGGGAGTTATTTTATTTTATTTTATTTCAAGTCCTTTTTATAGAGCAATAAGACAAATATCACACTTCATTTTCAACTGAAAACAAGACCACAGGTGGTGATGAAGGAAGTAGGATTGAAATTAGGCTGCCAAAATTAAAACCCCAGCACTACATTTTAATTTTTGGTCAAATTGCTTAATCTCTCAATTTCATCCTAATAAAGTAAAGCTAATAATAGTATCTACCCACATACAATTGTTAATAACTTAAAAATAGATGACTTAGCATAGTTTTTGGCACCTTATAAGCATTCAGCAGTTGTTTACTTCTTTCATTATTTCTTACTGGAGGTTTTTTAGTTTTTATACTTTGTCCTCGTGGTGTTTTTCACCTCCACTTTCATGAATGCCAGTGTAGTTTCTTTAGTTTCTATTAAAGTATTAGTGGTATCAAACATTATATAGACTGTGGGTAGACAGCATTATAATTCAACATCCATATGCGCTAAATTATGATCTCCACCAAAAGTCTAGTTCCTAGTGCCCCAATGAGGCTGGGGCTGAGTGCCTCGTGCCTGGAGGCCCAGCCTGAAGCCTCTCCTCTCCCAGCACAGAGCTGTGATTTCCATGCAGTGATGGTTCCTTGCAGAGCTGTGAAGAGTTTTCTCTTCCAAGAAGAGCCACGTTTTTCTCTGACATTACATAAAACATTGGCTATTTGAATGTGTTCTTTTATCTCATTTTTGTAGCAATGCTATTTTTTCCGCAAACTTGGGCAGGGCCAGATGAATTGCAAACATTGCTATTAGATGAGATTTCCTTGTGACCTTGCAGGGAGATAGAATCCAATGTTCTTTTATCTCAGAGTAACACACTCACAAATATACACATATACATACACACAAGCATTCCTACACCAAGAAAAATAAAATTTCAGTGAATTCTTTTTCTTCAGTGAGTGTATTTTCCCTTTTGTCCTTCTTGCCTTTTATGTCAGCATATATACATATACCAAGCTGAAACTGTGATAGAGTTCATATCAATTACTTTTAAACAATGAATCTGACTTTAGTATCTTGCCTAAAAACAGACTACATGGGAGTAATTACAATAGAATCATCTCCTGTACTGCCTTGTTACTTAATTATAGATATTAAAGTGTAACATAATTATTTTACAATGGTATTAAAAATCAGAATTATATGTAAGTATGCTCCCCTAAAATACTGCTATTCAACTGTGACTAAAATTCTCAAAGACAGCAATTAGACCAGAAAAGGTCATCAGCAACATTTAAATTTGACAGGAAGATCAATCCAGTCTGGTTTCCAAAAGACAAAAAAAAAAGGACAACATCAAAAACCTGCAGAGCTCCATGATGCATGAGAAGAGTCTTGGATGGAAAAGGAAAAGGAAGAATGAAAAGAGCACAATAAGTATCTGAACTCTTGGCTGACACCACCAGAACTTTTTGAAAATCATTAATCTGCGTATGCTCAATGACTCCCAAAGAGAATAAACTCAGACCCACACCCATAGCCCAACTCAACAGATAGAAGATGTAACACATAACATACAGGAAAGTCTCAACAAGATAAGCTGATTTCTCATCAGAAATCATAGAGGCAAGAAGCAATGGGATGATACTGAAAGGAAATGCTACTGTTGATCCAAAATACAAAGGTATCCCTTGAAATGAGATTTTAGTCATATCCAGATAAACAATAAAAGAAATGGAAGCAGCTGCTAATAGATAAAGAATTCCTCTTTAGGGTGAAGACCCGGCCTAAAATTTTATTGTATTATGACTCAACAACTCTGCATATACTCAAAGTCTCTAAACTATATTCTTTTAATGGGTAATATTTATGGTATGTAAATTCTCAGTAAAGCTATTTTCTTTAAAAAGTAAATCATTAATGAACTGATTGCATTCATGTAATATTTCATTTTACATTTAAGTTCTAACACCTAAATTTTTAACACTTCATCATTTTAGTATTGATAAAAGTATGTTTCCAAATATTGTCTTTTATTTTCTTGGTAAATAAATTTAGCTGGACAACTCAGCCAGTCGGCACATTTAGCTCTTCAGCTGCCATACAGTGTGCTTGGATTAGGTCGAAGTGCAAATTTTCTTGATCATCTCTATGTTGGTATTCCCCGTCCATCTGGAGAGAAAGTGAGTAAAACTTTATTTTGTTTATTATAAGTCTGTATATTCAAATAGTCCAAACATTTTTACTCCCTTTAAATAAAATGATCTAAGATTTTTGCACAGAGCATATCATAATTTGAAGGGTTAGTTCTCCCATATATCTGACAACTTCCTACCTCTTTCCTGTTTTTTCCCACTTACCATTTTCACCATCTGACATATTGTATGTTTTGATTATAATCATAATTCCCCCCCCACTTGAAATTAGCCCCAAGCATTATTTGTCCATAGCAATTTGAACTACTACTACCTGAGTGTTCAATAAATATTTGTTAAAGTAATGCATGTATTTAAGATAGAAATATAATTCTTCATGAAAATAATATTGAAAGTTTGCCAAAAGAGCACTTAATTTATATACAGGTTTATATACAAATTTAACATAATCCATAGCTAGGATTTTAATTAAAGAATTATGCTTTTTCCTTTTATCTTCTTTTAATCACTATAAACTGCATTGTCTTGAGTGCTCTTACTGTAAGAAGAGATAATTTTTGTTGTTTTTAATGTATAGATATAATTAAATGTAGAGCTGCATATAATTTTATACCTTAAATGAAATAATTATTTTCTTACTGAGCCCTCTTTTAATTTTTCCCTCCACCATCCACTGCACCTTAAATCTTCCTCCTTCACCCCTTAACCTTAGTGACCTCACTTCATGTACTAGTGTCCACTAGTTTTTATAAGTATTTTGCTTCATCAGTTGTCTACTATGTAAATATCCTTTTGACTTGCTTTACTACACATAATTCCCTCAACTCCTTCCATTTTGCTGTAAATGGCAACACGTCTTTCCTTATAGCTGATCAGTATTCCTTTGTGTGACCCACCCAAGCCCTGTTAGTGAGCACCTAGCTTGTTCCCATTTCTTTGTTATATGAATAATGCTCCCATGAACTTTGTAGCACATGTAATTTTTGAGTTGAGGGTTTTATACTCTTTGGATAGATGCTCAAGAGTGAAATTGCCGTGTTATGTAACATTTCCATTTTCAGTTTCTTCAGATAAATCCAGACCTCTTTCCAAAATGACTGCCCCATTGGCATTCCCACTAGCACTATAGCAGGGTTCCTCTCTCTACATCTGCTCTAGCACTTGTTTCGGAGGACTTTTTAATATGTGCCATTCTCATGTGTATAAGATGATATCTGATTGTGGTTTGGTCTACATTTCTCTGTTTACTATAAGCCTTCTGGAGATCTCCTTTGTTGAATTATCTGTTCAGCTCTGCTACCTCTTTACTAATTGGGTTGTTTTGTATTATTAAAATGTGTACACTTTTTTAGATCAACTGTGTTGATTGTGTAATTTGTAACTATTTTCTCCCATTCAGAGGATGCCTTCTTAACCAACTTATATTTTCTTTCACTTTTTACTTTGAGGTAATCCAAGTTGTTTATTTTTATTCTTATTTCCCTTGCCATGGGGTTGCATCTCCAAAACATCTTTGTCATTAATATCATAGTATCACCAGTATTTTCTTCTATATACTCTGTTGCAGCAGGTATTATATCTAAATCTTTAACCCATTTTGAGTTTATTTTTGTGCTTGGAATTAGAGAGTGATTCAACTTCATTGTTTTTTCATGACTACCCAGTCTTCCCAGCACTGTTTGTTAAAAAGATGCTCTTTTTCCTCTTGTTTTGTCATGGTTCTCTTATCATCAAATAATTACTGATATATTTTATTAATTTTCTCTTAATATTCTTCAAAAATATTGTTGGCACTTTGATGGTAGAAGCATTAAATCTATGTATCACTAATGGTAGAATAGTAATTTTGAGTATATTGACTCCTCCCATCCATGAGCATAGACTGTCTTTCCATGTCCTTTTATCATTACCTAAATCTTTTTTGTAGCATCTGACAGTTTTCATTGAATGAGTCCTTCACCTTAGTTCAGTTAATTCCTAGGTATTTGATTCTTTTTGAAGTAATTGTGAAAGAAATTATTTTCTTAATTTTTCTTCTCATTTTTTTACATGCTGTTATATTCATTTATTGTTTCTAATAGCTTTTTTGGTGGACTCTTTAGGGGTTCCTATATATGATATCATAGCATCTTCACTTCTTCTTTTCCAATCTGGACTTCTTTTATTTCTGTTGTTGTTTAATTGCTCTAACTCTAATACTAAATTCAAAAGTACTGATGACAATGAACATCCATATCTTAAGCTTAATATTACAAGAAAAGTTTTCAGTTTTTCACCATTAAGTATTACATTATCTGTAGCTTGTAGTATATGACCTTTATTATATTGAGGTTCTTTTATTTCTTAGAATCTTGGCATTTTCTAATTGCTAAATGTTTTTAAATTCTTTTTCCAGACCATACGAAAACAAGAGTGGACCGCAATCATTCCAAACTCCCAGCTGATAGTCATTCCGTATCCTCACAATGTTCCTCGAAGGTAATGTCCTTGTGTGATCTTATTTTGATAATGTCAATCTAAATCACGGCTGCTGGTACATCTATTAAAAGCTCTCTTCCTGTTGTTTTCCCATATGTGCTATCACTTAATTTGCTTACATCAAACCTTAAATGATGAGACATATCTATACAAAAGATCTCTGAAGAATACATTAAACCTTAATAGAAAAACGCGGGTTAACTAATTAGGGATTTATATAACAGGTTTTCAGGTTTACTGGTTTTAAATCTAAAATGCTGAGATGCTAAACATTTTAAGAAGTATTCATGTTTTTAATAAATGATCTGAGAAGGAGTTAGGCACAAATTTTGTAGTTTAAAAGATCTAGGCTAGAAACTCTGATCTACTCTTGACTAAATGTGGGAGGCAGAGGCCTGAAGGTCAGTTTCTACAGTGTAATGAAAGATAGAATACCTACCTACAAAGATGAAATACGTCTGACACTGTGCCTGGAATAGAGTATATTTTCAATGAATGGTAGTTATTTTTATCCTTATTAGCAGAATATTCCTTTAAGGACATAACTTTTAACTCTAAATCTGTAGTGTATCTTCATTCTTTTTTCTTTAAGTTACTGGTTTGATTCTATTGTTTTAAAAACTTAGGTGACAAAAAGACTATGGGAACCTTGGTAATGGGCATGGTGTGGTAAACATACCTGAAGAAATGGAATCTTGTATTTCTGAGTTATATAAAATAAAATTAATGTAAACCAATGTACCTTAATTTAAAAAAATAAAAAATAATTAAATCTCATTGGGACTATAACTTGTTCATAAGGCTAAGCTTATGTCAATTTTAAAATGAGGTCCTGCATGTTATATTTTTCTCAAAACACAGGTTGTATTGTTATTTATTAAATTTTTAGATAGGATGTATTCAACGGTTTTCTAGAACCAGCTCATGTCACCTCATGAGCCATGGTTATACACATCTCTGCCAACTCTCTCTGGTGAGGTCACATTAAAATCAGTCATGATGGGAATATTTACACCGTGAAAATTGACAAATGTCATAAATTAGGATTTTCCTCCAGAGAGCCACTGGATATATTTTATGGTGGATTTTTGGCTTTAGGACCAAACTACTTAATATAGAAAACAACTTTATAACATCATCATGCTTGAAATAAAATAACATAAATAGAAACAATTTTAGTTTGATTTCAGACCTTTTAATAAGTCTACATCATATGTTTGATAATGTTTTGTGAAAAATAAGCAATCTTCACCATGAGTAGGTATCACAAATCACGACACAGAATAATCTATTAAAATAGCAATAAGCAAAAGCAATAAAAGGAAAATATAGTCATATGATAAGCAACCATTTTCATTTTAAAAAGAAGATATATATTGAAGTGATGTGCAAGAAATTGGTAAAAATGACTCCTTCTGAACACTCTTACACTGCTGGTGGAAACTGGTACAACCACTATGAAAAGCTGTGTGGAGAACACTCAAATTACTGAAAATAGAACTACCATTTGACCCAGCAATTGCTCTCTATCCAAAAGAGGAATCTACCCAAAAGAGGCCTCAATGTGGGTACAAAGGAACACCTGTGCTCAGATGTTTACTGCAGCACTATTTATAATTGCAAGACCATGGAAACAACCTGAATGCCCCAAAACAGATGACTGGATGAAAAAATGTGGTATATATATATATATACACACTATGGAATATTACTCATCAATTAAAAATGACAAATTTGATGATTTTATGATAACATAAACAAAAGCCATGAGGAAAAGTCAAAACAAGCTAACCAAACTGAAGCACACAACTTGGGGCAGGAAGGGGGGGGTGAATCCCTGGGATTACAAAGATGTGAGATTTATATATAAATAATTTTTTTTTAAATGACTCCTTCTTAGTAAGGAATTAAGAACTGGCCTTTCTTTGTGTTTTTTTTTTTTTAGACTAGTTCTAACTATGTTACCTGGGATAGTCCCAAACCCACAAATTCAAGTAATCCCTAGCCTAAACTTCCCTGGTACCTGGGATTACAGACACACACCACCATGCCCAGCTATTTTTTAGAGACTAAGTCTTGCTATGTTGCCCGGGGTAGTCTTGAACCCACAGACTCAAGCGATTCCTGGCCTCAGCCTCCTAGCACTGGGACTACAAGCATATGTCACCACACCCAGCTTATATTCTGGCTTTTTTAACTCTAAAAGTATACTTAAAAATTCACATGAAATAATTTCAAATATGAGGTAAGATAATAAAAATAGCTAACCTCAACTAATTAGCCTCTTTGCTTATTACTCTTATGAATTTCTACAATTTGTTTTTTAGCTTTCTTCTATACTCTCAACATTTTTCATGTCTCACTTTTTTCTTTTTTTTTCTTTTTTTTTTCTTTTTTTGAGGCTAGGTATCGCTATTTTTGCCTGTGGAACCCAGGCTCAGGTTGCCCAGGGTACCACAGACTCAAGCAATCCCCAGCCTCAGCTTCCCAGGTAGCTGGGATTACAGGCAGGCACCACCACTCCCAGCTATATTTTTTTGGAACTAGGTCTCGCTACATGCCCTCGGCCCCCAGCAGACTCAAACTGCCATTTCTGGCCCTGGCCGCGGCTTCCTAGGCTGCCATTTACAGGCATGCACCACCATGCCCGGCCTTTATGTCTCACTCTTTCTGAACAAATGTTCTTCTCAAATTTATGTACATAATAAAAACCAATTGATTTCAGTTTGAGGTGTATTTTGAGATTTATTGACTAGAGGCTACCTTATGGAACAGTAAATTTTAATTATCCTAAAATAAGTCAATCACTACTTGCTGTTCATTAGAATGATTTTACTCTTATTAAACTCTTAAAGTGAAAATATAACTATCTCTTTTCTAAGAGCACAAATAGTTCTTTGTACATAACCACCCACAATGTTAGTGCTAGATAGCTCAGTTTTCAGTTTTAAGCTTTTTTGGGTTTATAAGTACTGTATGAAGTGGAGTGTTTAGAAAGAAGAGCTAGTTCTGTTTATGCAGAAATCTGTTTATTGCCATCAACATTGAGGGATCAAAAATGGTTTCATAAGAAGTGTCAGTGTCAGAGACACTGGAGTGGTATAAGCTCTCAAAAGTTAACACAGAACATGGTAGTTTTGCATTTCATCTATACCAGTTAGACATATGGTTTTTAGTTTGTCATTGTACTTTGTGAACATAGGTCAAAAAATAATGCAATGTAGAAAACTTATCAAACTCATGACTATATAGCCTTAGAGTTCAAGGTTTCAAATTCACCAAGTAAATCAAGATGTACAAAATCTAAGAGTATCTAAAAAAAATAGCTTTCACAAGTTCAAAGGAAAATATCAAAATATCTCTTCAAAAATTCAATTATATTTTAATTCTCTGAGTAAATTTCAACTCCACAAGATCACCCATATTCTTAGCCTTATCTAGCTTTACTTACTTTTGTTTGATTATAATGAATGGATAGACAGTTGAATGAATTAATGAATGGTTGGCTGATTAATAAGCAGTTTTGCATTTTGGTCTCAATAGAACTTAGATATATTTAAGGTGAAATGTGTAATTTTAATCTGTCTGTCTTCATCTGCAGCTGGAGTGCCAAACTGTACCTTACACCAAGTAACATTGTCCTGCTTACCGCAATAGCGCTCATCGGCGTCTGCGTTTTCATCTTGGCGATAATTGGCATTTTACATTGGCAGGAAAAGGTTTGTTCAATTAAATGACAATTTACATATCATTTAATAATATATTCCTCTTAAAATGCTATATTTTAAACATTTTTTACATGACAGGTTTTCTCATTTTTTAGTTTCTGTCCATAATGTCTTTTAATTAATGATTACTGTTATTCCATCATGACTAGTATCTCTAAAATACTCATACAAACTATATAAAAAGACTTAAAACTTTGATATTGTACAATAGCAATAAAGTAATCACCCCCAAATCACCATGTTTATAGAAAAACTTTATTAGAAGCAATTTTATAATGGTCTGGAAAATAATCATTTTTAGTCTTATTCATTATTTACTGAACACTTTTCTCCAGGAATAACAGTTTTCTCTTGATAGAGAATTAAAGCACAGAGAAGTTGAATGAGTTTTTCAAGGTTTTGATGTAAAGTAAAAAGTTCTAAACCCCTTTTTCATCTATCAAGTGTTCTTTGCATTAAACTAGTTTATGTAACTGAAAAAAGTCTAAAAATGTAGATATTTTACACACTGTTTATGAGGAAGGAAAAAGAGCATCACATAAATTAATAAGAGCTCATTTCTTTCTGTATAAATACACATTAAGTTCATAAGTATCAGGTGCCAACCATTTGTCCCCGAAAGGATTCCTTTATGTCACGAAAGTGTTTTCTCTGTTTGTACCTACTCTCTTTGGATTGCTGTGCTACAGCAATCATTTCTGTTAACTCAAATCACCTTCTGCGTTATCTGGGCTTTTTTAGCATATAGAACAGCACATATTAATTGGTCTGATAAGTGTTCATGATGTTCTCTCCAAAAAGTCATTCTTTCATTTATCAAAAAGCATACTTTTGTCCAGAAATGTAGTTCAAGATATTACATCACTCCTGCACCTATGAAGGAAAGGATAGCAGTGTCATTAATTTCTCATATCTGAGAACAGGATAAACATTGTGGCCTTAGAATAGTGATGAACAGTGATGGCACTGTAACTAGAGATGAAAGCTTTAGCACAGATACATACGTGAGCATGGGTACTCTTCTCTGGTGCTGCGGTTCTCTTCTCTCTCTCTACTTTACTCCTCTTTCAGCTCATTGCTACTCAGTTTCTGCTCTAGGCCCTTTTCTTTCTATGCTTTCTCTGCCAATTTTATCTAAAATCATGACTTCAGCCACTACCTCCAACAGCCCAAACCTCCTTGCCCTCTGAGGGTTTCTTCCCCCCATTTCTGACGGTCACCCTAGCACCTCTACCCAGATTGCTTGATGCCCTTCAGAACTGGAACTTTTGTCTCTTATAACCTACAGATTTGATGAGTTGCCATCTTAATTCTGCCTCTGTGAGAATCTGTGATCCCACTTCTGCACTCCTACCAGTTCTTTAGTTCAGCCCTTTCCGTACATCCTGTCTGTCCTCCCTGATTCCATTCTCCCCTCCCCGCTTATCCCATTGCTGCCAGATTATTATCATTAAGTTTAGGTCATAGTCATGTCATTCCTCTGTTCACAGCCCTCTAGGAACTACCCACTATTTACATGTGTCAGCCCCGCTACTGTCCCCAGAGCACGTGCTTCCCCAGGATTCCACTTAGGTGACCAGTCTGTTTTCTGACCCACTGCTTCACCTGTTCTTGCTCCTGCAAACTCCCTTCCTTCTGGGGGGGTGGGGGGGGGTCTCCTGCCCCCCACAAGCTTGGAGAAGTGCCTGTCCCCCAGTCTACATAAATTCTGTCTTTCAAATTTTTTCCTTCCTCGCCCCACACTAAAAGCTCTCTCAGAATATTTTCACTTTTTTTTTTTTTAAGAGACTAGGTCTCGCTATGTTGCCCAGTGTTGTCTCGAACCTGCAGACTCAAGTGATCCTCAGCCTCCCAAGTAATATTTTCACTTCTTATCCTGAAATACAGCTTTTCAATAAATGTTTTTCCCCTAGCCTTTTCAGTTCCTTGAGAACAGACAAAACTGAGTTTTTTTGTTTTTTTTTTAATCCCTCAGAATTTCAAGCACAGTGCCTTTCTGGGATATGTTGACTCAATAGGCTAACCCAAAATTAGTGTTCTTTTGTTTTCTTCATAATTCATAAGTTAGCTTAGATTCATTTATTAGCATCAGTTAAATGTAGGGGAGGGAAGTAAACATTGATTTCAGATTTACAGATTCTGAAATGTTTGCTTCTACTTTCAAATAAATAACAAATAACTAAGAAACATTTATTGTTGGTTTCAACATGTGGATCATTAATTTTAAAATAGCCACTATACACTACAAAATTATTTCATGAGATTCTTACATAATAAAATCACATTGTCATCTAATTGCTGAGGACTTTTGTTAATCACTTTAGATTTCAGAAATGAGTCTTTTGTTGACATTTCCTATCATTTATAAACTATACTAAAATTCTTTTTCAGAAAGCAGATGATAGAGAAAAACGGCAAGAAGCCCATCGGTTTCATTTTGATGCTATGTGACATGCCTTTAACATTACATAATGAAGCATCTTCACTTGATTACTGAAGTACTAAACTTGGCTTATAGAAGAAAATAGGGGATTTGGGATATAATTTATAAATAATGCATCCCTTGGTAATTATTGGAAAGCATTCAAATAAATATGGTCTGAATGTATCACAAGATCTTTTTTTAAAGCACTTTGTATACAATAATTTTGAGTTCTTTATTCAATTGTGCTGTACATTTTTGTTTCTTTGTGGAATGTGTTGCATGTATTCAGGTCTATATGTATTTATAATCTTATTAGAATAATAATGATGGGGAAAGACATGTAAATAAAAATATTTAAATGAGCAGAGTTTTCTTTGTTCCACCTAAATTAGTCTTGCTTCATATCCAGTAATGCAAATTATACTTTTGTGATGTACCACAGATAAGGTTACTAACCATTCACCTTCATCATAGCCCACCCAGGCCCTTCTCTGATGGCACTGGATGTAATGATTGGGTACTCTGACTTTGGAATCATAGTCAGAAAAACTTGCCTTAAACTTCTGGTCCCACTGCTTACAAGTTGAGTGAATTGGCTAATTGTTTATCCTATGTAAGCCTCAGTTTGCTAGGTTATCCATGGGGCTAATAATGAGGTCGCTTGAGTTATATAACATTAAATAGAATGACGTAGATACTTGGTACCTTGCACAGAAGAAGTGGTCAATAAGTGGTAGTTGTCATTACTATTTTTAGAAAACTTTTTACAGACTCTGCAACTAACTATCAAAATATATCAACCTGGTATAATTTTATTATCAGGCCAAAGGAAATCATTCTTTGGAAAAACTAAAATCTTGGTAGTTAAAACTTAGAAAAAGATTTATTGCTTGCTCATATTAGCTAAAAAATAAAAGTACCCTCCAAGAATTAATGTACCATAAAGTTTTTATTTGATACTGAAGTGATAATTAAGAGAGTTTGATTTCTTGAAAGGAAACTGCTGTAACTAACATCTGAGAATGTAAATCTTTCATCATATTTCTATTTCCAAAAGCTTATAGGAGTCTATAATACATTGAGTTCAATGCAAATTTTTGTGAACTTGACCTTGCCAAAAAGTTACTTTTAGACCTAAGTTTAAGATTGGGGGGAACACTTTATATATCAGTGTTAATAATTTTCTAATATGCAAATGGACATGTGATGGCTAAAAAACAAAACATCTGAAAATAATTTTGTTCATGTTATTTTCTTTACAGTTCACTGAGAATGGCATGTGTATAAGTGGTTACTTTGTGTATCTCAGCATGTTAATATGTCTTAATAAATATTCTTTCTTGAAAGTAAGTGTTTTGATGAGTTTGTAAATAATTATTTTGGAGCATGAAGAGGCTTTCAAGATTATGAGGTCTTACTCATTTATCTGACTGAGACAGAAGTAAAGTGACTACACTGTTTCCTCCTTATTAGTCAGGTCAAGGTGGGAATCTCCTGACTACAGAGCCCAGTTCAATTCACTAACCAATTATTGATCCAAACATTACACCAGGTACTCTCTCCATGCTGTCCCTACAGACAAGCTGGGTATCTGTCAGTTGACATGAAGAATTGTGTTACAGGCAAACAAAATGTCAATGACAGTTAAAAATACAATCAGTGACATTAACACTGTGTTTCTGTATCTTGATACTAAACTCCAAATACACATCTGTGTAAAACGGCAGCCTGTAAAAGTGTGTAATGTATTGAAAACCAAAGACAACGGCCTAATTTTGAGTTCAGACATCTGGATTCAGAGTCTAACCCCCCCCCTATTTTGTGACTTTGGGTCAATGACTAAACACTTCTGAGTTTTGGTTTCTTCCTCTGTAACAGGAGAACAACGATCAATGCCCACACTACTGGACTGTTTTGAGTCTTAATTGGCAATATGTACATAGAAGTTACTTTGTAAGTACCTGGTTCTTCCCTCCCAACTCTACTGCTTAACACTTCCTGACTGTCTTCCACTGACCCGGGCTTCTGTATTCCTCCCTCTTAGGAAACTAAGTGGGACGATAATCACTTAGAAGATAAAAATTACAAATGCCATAAATACAGTTGTGAAAATACCATTTATTTAGACCTATATATTTCTCTGTGTTCCAGTCCAAAAAGTCTTGTCTTTTCGGAAATTTTTCCATTTCCAAAATAGTTTTACACTTCTAATAGTTCTTGGGGTTAAAGCTAACGTTCAAATGTACTTTCCTTACTCTTTCTAGTATTTTGTAAGGAACAACTGGGACCAGTGGATAGAGATACCTAGCGTTTCACCCTAAGACTATTAAGTATCCTTACATATCTATCAAGAGCATCTCTTCTCACAGGCAGTGCTCAGCAAACTATCAAAGAAGAAAAGATCTTTTAAGTAAAGAAATCCTACAGCGAAATGTTTCAACATCTAAAAGACAAATCACTAGTTTCCATACTAAAATCTCAGACTTATACAAGAGTTCCATGGATTTCATATGGTCATTGCTAGAATGGGTTTTATCCCATGTCTTGACTCATTTTGTTTTTATTGTTTAAAAGACCTCTATAAAAGTCAGGGAATATAGACAGACAGACAGACAGACAGACAGACAGACAGACAGACAGACAGACAGACAGACAGATAGATAGATAGATAGATAGATAGATAGATAGATAGATAGATAGATAGATAGATAGATAGATAGATAGATAGATAGAGCAAAAGCAAGCTAGGACTACTCAAAAGGAAAACTAAAAAAATTGAATTGTATCCAGCATACTGAGGGTTAATCTCAGATTCTTTATAGCTAAACTGCCACATATGAAGGTGAATTAAATACACACTGATCCATTAATTACCTGGTGCTGGACTGCACATCACTTCATTGGTTATCTTTAAAAAACTGATGAAATAGGCCATGGAATAGAGACTCCTCTTGATCAACACCTGTACAGAGAAAAGGAGAGAAACAAGATTAGGCAGGAGAAATCAAGTTGTGATTCTCAGTCGAATACTTCACAACCCTACAGTGAGGTTTCAGATAGGATGACCTGAAGTGTCCCAAGTTGGGATAAGGTTAGTTAGGCCTTTATACCCCCACATTCATCAACTATTGGCCTGCCCCAAGGATTTCTTTCAAGAAAAAGAGAATAAGTACTGATAGTACATATCAGAAATCAAGCAAGAAATATAACTATTTTAAGTCTTAATTAGCAATATGTACTTACAAATTAATCTACTAAAGAAGCCAGGCATGGTGGCTCATGCCCATAATCCCAGCTACCTGGGAGGCTGAGGCTAGGGATCACTTGAGTGTGTGGTACCTCGGGCAACGTGAGCCTGAGGTTCCCTGGGCAATATACTGAGATCTAGTCTCAAAATAGATATAGATATATAGATGTATGTATGTATGTGTACATACACTAAAAAATAGAAGACACTTTGTTGAAAACTTCTATACCAACTCCTAGGAAAAGATGACTCAAACAGAAAACCTGCTTACTCCTGTTAATGCTGGGATTGTAGTATCTACGATCCTCTTTCAAAAATTAAGAATTTATCCCACTCCGATAATTCAGCTGGGGGAGTGGAGGACCACAGGCACAAGTGTAAAGAATAAAGTATTTATTATCCTAATTGGTGCTTTCAGTAGCAATACCTGTATGTGATTTTCTGTTTGTGATATTGACTATCACAAACATCATTTTCTTCTTTTAATAGGCATCCTTGGAGCAGTCAAGTAGCCAGTAATTGATGAATTTGGGGCTATGAAGGCCTAGCCTCTCCCTAACTGGAGACAGGTTCGGTGTTCAAAAGGTCATCCTAGCTCAACTCATCGAAGGCTTAGAAAAAGCATTCCAATAAGAATGGACTTCTGGGGAAGTAAAGTAAGCAAAATTCAAAAAGCCAAGCAATAACCTAAATAGCACTATCAACTGACCTAATGTAGTGGATATTTATAAGACACTTCAACAACAGCGAAATGCAGTGTCCTTAAGTGTATACAGAGCATTCACCATGATAAACCATATCCTGGGTCATATCACAAATTTAAAAGAATAGAAGTCATACAGAGATTCTTAGACTAAAATGAAGTTAAAGTGGAAAAATACAAAATACCAGGAAAAATAAGGAAAAGTAATGAATAAATCTGTGCCCATGAATTCAATAAATTAGGGGGAAAATGGATCAATTCTTTTATATACTATAAAAGTCACCAAAATCAACATCCTATATCAATTTTTAAAACCTTTTATATTGAAACCTTATATATATATATATATACATCTATATATATACATGTATATATGTATGTATGTATATATATATATAAAGCTTTACACAAAGGAAAATTGAATGGAACATTGTTTCACTGGCAAATTCTATAAACACTTCAATCATACCTATTCTACACAGTTTTTGCAGGAAAAAGGTGGACATGTGGAGGAAATAATTTACAATTCCTTTTAAATGATATGTCCTTAATACCAAAACCAGTCAAAGACATTATAAGAAAATAAAACTATATGTCAATATTCCTCATGTCAGATGCAAAAAGCCTCAATAAAAGTACTAGCAAATTGAATACAGAAATGCATAAAAATATAACATATCTTGATGACCTGGGTTTACTCCCAGATTAGTAAAGGGCAATAAAATTTACCACATTAACAAGTCACAAAAAGCATTCTCTTAATAGACACAGGAAAAATAATTTGACAAAGTCTAACACTCATTCCTGATTTAAAAAAACAAAAAACTAAGCAAACTATGAGTAGAACTTCTTTAACCAAATATAAAAAAATTACAGTTAGTAACATAATTTCCCACAAGATTAGGTCCAAGGCAAGGTTGGTTCTCCCAAGGTACTTTTCAACATAGTACTAGAAATCTGAACTAGAGTAATAAGCTAAGAAAAGGTCATAAAACATACCTTTAATAAATAAAAAATAAAATGTGAAGATAAAACTGTCCCTGTAAGCAAATGACATGATAATCTATGTTAAAAAAAGAAATTCCTAGGAATCTACAAACACACACACACACACACACACACACCCTGGAAATCCTTGTATTAAGTGAATTCAATAAGTTCAGTACAAGATCAATACAAAAAATAGTTAAAAAGCAATCATAATCATTAATTGAAAGATTTAAATAACAGTTAAGAAACCCAAAAATGAAATTTTACATAAAAATATAGCAAATAATGCATAGGATCTTTATGCTGAAAGCTACAAAATGCTGATAAGAGAAAGGACAATTTAAATGAAAAGATGCTATTGAGAAACTGGAAGAATCAACCTAATGAAGATGACAATTCTCCCCAAAGTGATAGATTTAATGCCATCCCTATCAACATTCTAGAAGCATTTTGTAGAAATAAACAAGATGATTATAGTTTATTCTAAAGAGTAAAGAAACTAAAGACAAAGTCAGAGGAGTCATTATTTTGAGACATATAATAGTTATAATAATCATAACAGCAAGGTATTGGTAAAAGACAAATCAATGTAACAAAATATAGTCGTCCAGAAATAAACCCACAAAAACTTGATCCATGACAAAAGTGTAAAAGTGACCCAGAAGGAGACAGTCTTTTCAACAGTGTTAAAATAATTAGTCATCCAAATGTAAAAGAAATAAAAGTACTTCACAACTTATACAATAACTAACTCAAAATACATAACAAACTTAAATGTAAAACTTGTACAGAAAATCTAAGAGAATAGCCTTATAAACTGGGCCGCTAGGGAAAGAGTTCTTAGAAATGACACCAAAAGTGTCATCCACAAAAGAAAAAAAAATGATAAATTTGACTTCATTTAAATTAAAAACATTTTTGACAAAGATACTATCAAGGTAGTGAATGGATAAGCTACATGTGCAAAGAAAAATATTTTCAAATCACATATCCAGCAGCAGCAACAGACTTGTATCCAGGACAGATGAAGAATTCTTAAACTCAATAATACGTCAATACACAACTTAACTTACAAGTGGGGAAAACCTTAGGAACTTCACCAGAGAACTTCACCAACACATATACCTAAAGACATAGATGATACTTCATCATCAGTTATTAGGAAAATGAATATTAAAAATCATGAGGCGATAACACTACACAAAGCAAAACCGTACTAAAATAAAAAATAAACACAATTCCAACCGGGTATGGTGGTGCGGGCCTGTAAACTTTCAGCCTATGAAGCGGCTGGAGCTAGGGATCGTGGTTCAAGTCCCACCCGGGGCAACACAGAGAGACCTAGTCCCAAAAAATATCTGGGTGTGGTGGTGCGTGCCTGTAATCCCAGTTACCTGGGAAGCTGAGGCTGGGGATTGCTTGAGTCTGTGGTACCCCGGGCAACGTGACGAGCCTGCAGCTCCATGGGCAAAAACAGCAAGACCTAATCTCAAAAAAGATAAATTAAATAATATATATAAATTAAATAAATAAATAATAAATTAAATAAATACATAAAATAGTAATAAATAAATTTCTAAATTTGTAACAGCATCAAATACATCATGTACCCAGGAATCAATATAACACAAGATGTGCCAATCTCTTTTCTAAGAGACATTAAAGAAATCTTCAATAAATGCACATCTGTACATGACGGACAGGGTGACTAAATATTGTAAAGGTATCAAATCTTCTCCAGCTCCGCTCAGTATCCCAATGGGCATCCATTGCTGCTGTTGCTGCTGCTGATTTTAATAATCTATTTCTTGAAAGTAGGTGGAAACCCAAAGGGTGAAGAATTGCTAACACAATCTTATAAGGAACAGGAACTTGCTCTGTCAATTAAAAAAAGGGAGATTAAATAACGACCCAAATGTGAAATGCAAATGTATAAGCTTTTAGTACTTAATATAGGTGAATAGCTCTGTAGTTCCAGGGTAGGGGATGGGCTTCTTATTTGAGTCACAAAAAGCACTAATCTATAATGGGGGTTTTTGAAGTATTTGAGTAAATTAACTACTTTTCAACACAAATGCTACCAAAAAGGTGAAGAGAAAGCCCTAAAATGAAAGAAAATATTTTCAACAGTATTCATTATTCAAAATAGAGATTCTGGAAACAACCTAAATACCCCAAAACAGAGGACTGGATGGAAAAAATGTGGTATATATACACGATGGAATATTACTCATCAATTAAAAATGACAAATTTGACAACTTCATAACAATATGGATGCATTTAGAAGAAATCATATTAGCTGAAACAAGCCATAAAGAAAAAGGCAGAAACCAAATGGTTTCACTAATGTATGGGATATAGTGAAAAAAAATAAAATAAATAAAAGCCTTGAGGAAAGTGAAAACAAGCTAAGCACCAAAATGAAGCGCACAACTATGAACAGGAGGGAAAGGGGAGGAAGGGAGGGGAGGGAGGGGGGGCAAACCCTTGAGATTACAAAGTTGTGAAATTTATATATAAATAAAGAAAAAAAATCTAAAAAAAAAAACAAAATAGAGATTCTCAAAATGATTTAAACAGTCTGTTTAAGAAAAAAATGGGCAAAACCTTTGAACAAGTCACTGAAAAAAAGAAACCAAGGAACAAGCAAACATATAAAAGATGTACAACCTATGAAAATTAAAAAATATAAATTGAGGCCAGGTGGCGCATGCCTCTAAGCGGCAGTCTAGGAAGCCACGGTGGGGTCAATTTGAGTCCCCCCTGGGGCATATAGCGAGACCTAATCACAAAAAGATAGCTGGGTGTGGTGGTGCATGCCTGTAATCCCAGCTACCAGAGAAACTGAGGCTGGGGATAGCTTGAGTCTGTGGTACCCTGGGCAACATGAGCCTGCAGTTCCATGGGCAAAAATAGCAAGACCTAGTCTCAAAAAATGATAGATAGA